>PISX010025210.1:0-26505 GCA_004024625.1 Mellivora capensis
ACCATAAGTGACTCTTAATCTCACAAAACAAACTGAGGGTTGCTGGGAGGAGGGGGTCGGGAAAGGTGGGTGGGGTAATGGACATTGGGGAGGGTATGTGCTATGGTTAGTGCTGTGAAGTGTGTAAACCTGGCGATTCACAGACATGTACCCCTGGGGATAAAAATTTGTTTATAAAAAATAAAAATTAAAAAAAAATCAGGCTTATTAGTGTAAGGCCAAAATATAGGAGTGAGAAGGCTGGCTGGAGGGGATTGTGAAGGATAGGAACAAATATCCTTAAAAGACAGAATGTCTAATTTGCAAATATTTTTTCTAGACTACAGGGAATGTACAAAATAGAAAAAAAAAAAGGCAAAAAATCTGATCCATGTAGGACTTAGATAAATGGTAAGTAAATTATCTTGTAGTAATGACCAAGTTCATCCACAGCCACTAGATTGTTCTATTGTACAAAATGATAGCTATAGTAGAATTAGACATATGACTTCATAATTAAGCAAATCCCTAGAGGCTTTTACTTAGGGGCTCCTTAAAAATATCAAAAGATTGAAAGGTATTATTGCGTTGTAGATAAGAAGACAACCTCTAATTTCAAAACCAAAATCTAATGCTTGATCATTGCCTTGCTAGCTGGATGACTTTAGGTTCATGGCTTAACATGTCCAAGTCTGTTTCCTCATCTGCCTAGGGGGGTTGGAAACACCTGACCTTGCAGGCTGATGTAAGCTTAAAATGACGCTCTGTGTATTTAAAACACTTACCACAGCACATAGAAAACACTAGATATTAGCTGATACAGTTTTTGACATTGTTATTTATCATTTGATGAAGGCATCCTCAGATCTCAAGGAAATTGGTTGAGAAAAACCAAGTTGATAAGAAGATAAAAGTGTTAATGTAGGAAATATGCTTATTTTTAGATGCCTGAACAAGTAAACAGGAACACGGCATAAATGAAGTGTTACGGAAGAAAGTCAATAGGTTGAAGTGAGAAAAGTCACATCATTTCCTGAGGTAGATGAGACAAGAAGAGAGAAGGGTCTTTTTCCCCAAAAGTGCGTGCATTGAGGCATTTCGGGACAGGGTCAGCATGGACTGCCCAAGACCTGTCACCATCCACTAGTTTTTCTCAGAACTACTTGAAAAATTCCTACGGTATAATTAGAATGGCTGTGATAAATGATTTTTAATACCTTCATCAAGATGTGTGCAGTGGTATTTTTCCAAAGATCATTTCTCTGTCACCTTAAGGGGCTAAACCAGCTAGATATATTGGAAAACATAAATGATTCACTAACTCTCAAAGGAGAGTTGAGATAAATATTTATATTGGTCATTTATCATCCATTTAATACTCAGGGGCTACATGTACTATGTTATCTTTTAACTATTCCCACTGGAGTGATTTTTCTTAGCAGCTATAGAGAGGAGGTGCTAATTGCCCAGATATTTCTCCATTTTTTTCCCTCCATTTTAATTCCACATTTGCTGAGCAACTAGCTCCAGTGTTTCAAGAATGTGTATTGTATTAATTTATGCACAGTGAGCTTCTTTGCTGTTCACAGATAGGTCCTGGGTCTAGTAAGCATACCAAACAGAAAATCGCCTGACCGAGAAAGAATGTCACTTTAGGAGAGTGAGAAATTAATATAGTAGAAATCATAGCATTGGGGTTATAAAAGTCACCTTTGCCCAAGATCAATTATAAATTGAGATAGGCTATAATGGAATGCATACTTATGGGGCACCTACAGTGTACTACAGAAAAAGCGCATAGTGAAACATTGTCCTTATGTTCAAGTGGGCTGTAGTCTAATCAGGGTAAAAAGCTTATAAAGTATGTGCAGTGATAGATGCACAGTAAATAGCTGGAATAGGAAGACCTACATCATCCAGGGGTGGTCACAAAAGTTTCACAGAGAAGGAGAAACCCAGAAATGTCATTCTCTACACAATGTTATATTGACCTGTCACTTACAGATATATTCATGATGCTGCATCTCTGTCCATGGCACACAAGGTTTTAAAAACTTTGAAATTCATACATTAAATGACTTGAATTGAGTCTTACAGAAACTTGAGTAGGATTTAACCAGATAAAAAAAGTTTAAAAGTGTGGCATCGCAGGGCATTCCAGGCCAGGGAGATGGGGTCAACAAAGTCTTGAAGTTCAGAGATAGCAGAATGAGTACAGAAAATAAGAAACAGTTCATTGTGTCTGGAGCTTAAAGTATTAGGTTGAGAAGATAAAGCTGCTGATATGGTCATGGCAACATAATGAGGTCTTTGGGAACCATAGCTTTTGGTGCCCTTCCCCGTGGGTGGCCCATTTCATTTATGCTCGTCCACATGGATTATATGGCGAGTGGAAGGTGAACAAGAAGTAAGATAGGCCACATCTGAGAGAAAGATTAAAAGCCATTCTCTGATCCTGCCATCATTCTTCCATTTGCCTCCTATCAGAAGGCAATCCACAACCAACATATAAATGAATGAGAAAGAGAAGTTTATTGTTGTAAGTCACTTGAGATTTGTGGAGTCATTTGTTAATGCAGCAAAACTTGGCTTAAGCTGATGGTAACAGTCATATTAGATGACCTGACGGGCAGTATAAAGATTTTTGTATTCACATACACACACACTTTTATTGAGTTATAGCAAAAGTAGAAATATGTAGAATTCATGAGTACACACTGAGGAATTAGAATACAAGAAATATATTCTTATGATGTTTATCCTGATTAAAATGTAGAACATCACCAGGAGTCCAGATATTCTGCATACCTGTCCTTTTCATTAATATCCTCTTCCCTTCAGATAACCACTTTCCTGATTTCTGATGCCATGAATTAGATTCAACTTCTTATAAATGTGAAACATACATTATATACTCTGCTATGCCTGGATTCTTTGACTTGGTGTAATGTTGGTGAGACTAATTTCCATTGCATGGAGGGCACTTCATTTTATTGATATATAGTTTACCATTTTATGAATGTATCACAATTATTTATTCTGTTGATAGATTGTTTTAACTTTTTGATTATTACAAATAGTGCTGCTATGAATATTCATGGTTTTGGGAAAACTTATGTATGCATTTCTTTTGTGTATCTACTAAGAAATATCACAGAGTATGCCTGCGTTCAGCTTTAATAAATACTGCAAAATGGTTTTCCAAAGTGATTGTACAAATTTGTATTCCAAACAACAAAAGTGTGAGACTTTCAGTTGCTCCATATCCTTGCCAATATTTGGCATTGGCAGTTTATTGTATTTTTAGCCAAACTGGTAGCTGTCGGAATAGAATTTCATCTTTGTTTTCATTTTCCTGGTGGCTAGTAAGATTAAGAATATTTTTACATATTTATGTGCATTTGGATCTCTCCTTTTGTGAAGCATCTTTTCAAGTCTGTGGTCCATTACTTTATTGGATTTTATCTCTTTTGCATTTTTTGTAAGAATTTTGTACATATTCTGAAAACAAACTCTTCATCAATTACATGTTTTACATATTTTCTTAAACTTTGACTTGATTTTTTACTCTTAGTAGGAATTTTGATAAGTATCAGTTCTAAATTTTAATGTAGTGCAATCTACCATTTCTCTGTGATTTTGCTTTTGTGTGCTGTATAAGAAATATTTGCCAAGCCCAGTAAGATAATATTATATATTTTCCTCAATTTATCTCAAATTGATTTTTGTGTATAGAGATAGAAAACTATGAATCCAGGGGTACCTGGGTAACTCCGTGGGCTAAGAGTCTGCCTTCAGCTCAGATCATGATCCCAGGACCTGGGATCAAGTCTGCATCTGGCTCCTTGCTCAGCGGGGAGCTCACTCCTCCCTCTCCCTCTGTCTGCCTTTCCCCCTGCTTGGGCACTCTCCCTCTTTCTCTGTCAGATAAATAAGATCTTTACCAAAAAAAACACAAAAAACAAAAAACAAAAAACAAAAAAACAAACCCTGAATCTAAATTTTTTACTGACATGGGAATATCTAACTGACCCAGTCATATTTACCCCAAGGGTTATCTTTCTGTCACCTCTCTCTAACAGAGCTACTTTTGTCATAAGTTAAATGTATAGCTATGTATGGATTCATGACTGGATTCTGATCCATTGGTCTGTTTGTCAACATTGTACCAATTCTGTATCTTAATTGTAGAAGCTTATAACTCTAGTTATCAGTTAGCATAAATCCACCAACTTTATTCCTTAAAACTGTTTGAAACCTGTGGCCATATACCCATATAATGGAATCATTTTTCAGTTTGCATATCTAAACCCATATTTGCCAAAATGTTGTTATCATTGTATTATAGCTATATATCAACTGGAGGAGAATTTTCATCATAACAGTATTGAATCTTTCAATACTTGGTATGGCATATCCCTCCACTTATTTAGACCCTTAATCCTAACAATGTTCATTTATTTTGTTCTGGTTTGATTTGTAGCCATTTTCTATGTAGAGACTGTAATTTTTTTCCTAGACTAACTCTTTGATGAAGAACTCTTTGGTGTTATTACAAGATTTTTCTTTTTTTTTTGTCACTTGTATATAGAAACACACTTAACCACACTTGATATGTTTCACTCAACATTATTTTTCTGTGCATGTGGGCATATCTGTGTATATGTATTTATGTGTATGTAGGTAAATTTATGTGTATGTATATATTTATGTGTATGTAGGTATATTTATGTGTATGTAGGTAAATATATATTCAATTATTAATAAATTGTTCGGAGAGGTTTAAAATTTCTAGGCCCACAAACCTATCATCCATCCATAATGACTTGTTAACTATTCTTAAACTTTTAAGTTGAAAATAATTTGAAACTCAAAAATTACAGTAAGTGTACAAAGAACACACATAATACTCTTTATCCAGATTCATCTCTTGTTAACATTTTATCTTATTTTATTTTCATTTTCTCTATTTCTCTTCCCTAGGTTGTATGTGTATAACATTTCTTTCTTGTCAAACTGACAATAAGCAGTTCATGTCATGGCAATTTAGGTCTGAGTACTTGAGAGTGTATCTCCTATGAATATGGATCATTGTGTTCCCTAAGTACAACAATACGATTATCAACTTTACTTCCTGTAACCTTGATAGAATATTTTAAATTTACGGATTGATTCTGATTCACAATTTTGTGAATTGTTCCAACCAGGTCATTAATAGCATTTTTTATTCCCCTCCAGCAGAAGATCCAGTCTAATTTCAGGAAAAAGTATTTGGCATCCCTGTCTCTCCAGTACCTTCTAACATGGAATACTTTCATAAAATTTGACTTTTATGACATTGGTAATTTTTAAGGATGTAGCTCTTACTTGAAGTAACAGCATTTCTCATTTTGTGTCGTCTGATTTGTGATTTGATTCAGGTTACAGAAGAGAAGTTGTGTGCTTCTCACAGTATCACATCTGGAGGCACATGGTGTTCATGTGCCTCTTGTTGGTAATGTTAATTTTGATCATCTTGTCAAGGGCAGGAATGCAGTTTTTCCATAGGACAGTTACTGGTTTTTCACTTTTAACTACCAAGATTTATTTAGGGAGACACTTCTAAGGCCATTCAGATATTCTGATCCTTGTCAAAAATTTCCCCTGTCTTTCTAGCCTGAATCAGACTTTGCTGTAAAAGTTGAAAAGTGGTTATTTTTCATTTCTAGCATTTTCTCCATATTTACCAATTAGTGTTTGGTGTTCAACATTCCAGAGTATGAAAGAGCCCTCCCTTCTCCTCCATTTATTTATGCATTAATCTAGGTATCATCATTTAGACTTAAAAATTCTCATTATTCCATTGGCTTATAATTTATTATTGTACTTAATCATTTTGGTACCCATATTATTCCAGATTTGGTCAGTAGGAGTACCTTCAACCTCTATTTTGTCTAAGCTCCCTGGTGTCCTCTACTGATTTTTTCCTACATCCACAACCTTGAGGAGACAGATGAAAAGAGAAGTTCTGCTTCTCTACTTACAGGTAATCATGATTATAATAAAGATGTCTGTTTCCTGGTAAAATTGAAGGCAAAGCTTATGTGTGGTTTGTGTTCTTGATTATTAACGTCTTTTTTGGTGGGGTATGGGAAAGTTTCCAAATCCAGCAGCTTCCACTTTCCTCCAAATTTGTAGGTACAACATTTAAAATATATTTAATAATGACTATTTTATTTTTCCAACTTTTCATCTATTTTTGAATTTTCTGTACTGCATTTCAATACGTGTTAATTAAGCATGAGCCCTTGTCTCATCCAACCCTAAAAATGAAGACGCAAATATTTCCTCATTAAAGTTTCTCGTAGGTTTTTGGTGGATATTCATAATTAGGTCAGTAAAGTATCTGATCCAATTAAGTAGCCATTTGAATTTTGGAGTTCTCTTTCTGGCAATATTATTATTTTCCTGATTTACTCTTTTTTCTAGATATAATTTTACTCAGGTTGTCCATTTCTTCTTTGTCAATGTTAGCAAACTTAATTTTTCTAAGATGTTGCCTTTTAATTGAAATGTTCAAACTCCTCCTAAATGTATAATTACTCTTCCCAGGGTTTGTAAATTTATAAGTTTCTTCAAAGAACCAATTTTTTGCTTTATTGGTCATTTCTATTGTACTTTCATTTTCTATTTTGTTAATTCCCCCTCTAAAATCTCTTACTTCCTCCATTTCTAATTTCTTGGGTTTCAGTTACTATTTTTTTGTTATTTCTTGAAATGAATGCTCAGCTCCCAAATTTTCAGTCTTTCCTTTTTTTAAATATATACCTTTACAGTTATAAATATTGTCTGGACTATGTTTTAATTGAATCCCATAACTTCTGGTTAGTTATATATTTGTCATTAAATCTAAAACATTGTCTCATTTATATTACAATTTCTCAATTAAGCCATGGATTTACAAGTGATTAATTTCCAAAGTTGGCAATATTCTAGTTATGTTTTTATTCTTGATTTCTTTTCAGTTACATGGTAGCTAAGACACTTTTAGTATCACTTAAATTTTTAAAAATTTGTTGTGGTTTTCTTTTTGGCATAATATAAGATTGATTTTCGGTAAAATATATACTGTGTTCTTGAAAAAATATGTTCTATGATTGTCCAGTGTAGTATTTTTATATGTCAATTAGGTCAGTATTAGTAATTATTATTTTCAAGTATTTATCTTTATATTTTTTTCATATTCTATGATTGCAGATTTGTCCCTTTCTCCTCTAGTTCTGTCAACTTTTGTTTTTTGTATTTTGAGGTGAGGTTGTCACTGCCAAAAAATAGCAACAAGAGAACAATTGTTTTATCATCATTGTGATGATAGTGTATCATCATACTCTATCCCCATTGGCTATAGTAATATTTTCTAGTCTTAAATTTTATGTGAGAGTAGTTTAATTCATGAGCCTTCTTTTTGTGAGTAACTTAGTTTGCATAACAAAATACCATAAACTGGGCCTCTTTAAACAATACAACATTACTTGTTCGAATTTATGAAAACTGGAAGTCCAAATCAAGATTTATCGCTAGGGCTGGTGTTAGGTGAGAGCTCTTTCCTTTCATTACAGTTGGCAGCCTTTTCTCTATGCCCTCATGTAGCCTTCCCTGGTTGCATGTATGCAGAGAGAGATCTCTCTCTTCCTCTTCTTAAAAGGCCACCATACCAGTAGTGTCAGATTAGTGTCCTACCCTATGGCCTCATTTAATCTTTAAAGCTCTATAGGTAAAAGCATTCACATTATGGGTTAGGCTTCAATATTCGAATTTTGTGGGGACATGATTGAGTCCATAGCAGTTAATTTCATGTAATATAGCATTTTCATGCTTTTATTTCCAAGCTTGCAACATCCTTATGTTTATTATACGTTTATTTAAAGAGCAATAGAATTGAATTTAATTTTTCAAATCAGTAATATTTAGTCTGGCAGCATTTGTCTTTTTTTGATAAAAGATTTATTTATTCGAGAGAAAGAAAGAGAGAGAGAATGAGCAGGAGGGGTAGAGGGAGGAGAGAGAATCCAAAGCAGACACCATACTCAGCATGGATGGAGCCCAAGGCAGAGCTTGATCTCACGACCCCAAGATGATGACCTGAGTTGAAACCAAGAGCTGGACAGTTGGGGAACCTGGTGGGAGTCACCTATTATTTGTCTTTTAACTAAAATATTTAATTTATTTACATTTAAAGTAAGTATTTAGCTATTCATGTAAACCTATAATTTTACCATTTATTTTCAGTGTTTACCACCTATTTTATATTCCTTTTTTTTTCTCATTTTGTATTATTCAAGTAGGTTTTTATCATTTTACCTATTTCCCTCACTAGCATATTATGTCATTTGCTATTTTTTAGTAGTAACTCTAGAGTTTAGAATATGTATGCTTGTCTCTTTAAGGTGTGTAGATTGGTATGTTTACCATTTCCTCAGAAATATAAGAACCTTATATTTTAAAGTCATTTAACCCTGCTTGCCTGTTGTGTATTAGTGATTTTAATTTTATATGTGCATTAAACTCCCCATGTTATAGTAGTTTTATACAGTCTTTGTTTAGATTTACTCACTTATTTCTATTTCTGCTTGCCTTCCCATTAGAACAGCCTCTTTAAGTATTTCTTTTGGTGTGGATTTGTCCTTAAGAAATTTCCTCTCTTTGAAAATACTGTTATTTTTCCCATTTTTGATGGATATTTTTGTGGGGTATGAAATTATACTTTGGATTTATTTCCTTTCACCATTTTGAACATATTCCATTGTCTTCTGACTTCTGTTGAAAATCAGCTCCTTTTCTTGTTTGAAGATAATCAGGGGTAGTGTTAAGATTAATCTCTTCTCGTTTTCTGTGCCTTTCTTTATTTTTACTATGAGGCCCTAAGGGGTGTGTGTGTGTGTGTGTGTGTGTATGTGTGTGTATGTATGTGTATGTATACTTTATATACAATACAATATAAATATGTGTGTACCGTTTCTGCAAAGTTCCCTCTCTTCACTCTTTCTGGGATGTCTAGTAACAAATATATTCTACTTTTTCACTGAATCTCAATATGACTTCTACTCTTTTTTCATCTTTAAAAAATCTCCTTATTGCTTTAGTCTTACTGTTTCCTACTGACCAACCTCCCAATTTACAAATTCTCTCTTCAGCTGAACCTCAGTTAACACATTTTTCGATTGTATGATTTCCATTTGATTTTTTTCCATTTTATTTCTTATCAGTGTTCCAGCATTCATTGTTTATGCACCACACCCAGTGTGCGATGCAATATGTGCTATTTGATTTTTTTTAATAGACTCCAGTTGTCTCCTGAAATTACTCATCATATCTTCTAATGTTATGGACTCATAGCTATTTAAAAATTTTTGTCTGATAGCACCAGTATCCGAGTCTCTTATAAGCGTTTTATTTTATTTTAAATCATTTCTTTTTTCTTTTTTTTTTTTTGACATTTAGACTTGACTCCTGTTAAGTTGAATGATACATTTTTTAAAATTTACTGAATGTCAAGTATTGTGTGTGAAGAACTGCAGAGATAGTTAGATGATCTGATGATGTTATCTTCCTTGAGATAAGATTTAACTTGGCTTCTAGCAATCAGTTGAGCTAAGGATATACCACTTCAATATATTTTGGAGTTGAGTCGATTTCACCTCGGTTTGGTCATAGTGAATGTTAGTCTGTTTCTGCTAAGCCCTTATTTAGTTTCAGATACTCCACCTGAAATGTTTTCCTGGGCCCCTTATTATTACTGTCCCCTAAACTCCTGATTTTTTCCCCCAGCTCGCTAAGATTACTTAATGTTCAGTTCATCCTCTCCACTACTGCTTTATACCCTTGTTGTTATCTCGTATCTTTCTGTCTCTATTAGTATCTACTGCTCCCATTATTGACTTGTATACTGCCAAGCTGAATTGGCAAATCCCGGAGGCAACAAGATGTCTCCAGTGTCAGGTTCATCTCCATGCTTGTCTTTCTGCAGATCTTGACACCTGCATGTTCACTGCTTTGTTGTTCTTTAATACCTTCAAATAGATTATTTAAAAACAATTTTTTTATCCAGAGTTTCTACGTTTTCAGTGGGATAATTGGTGTATTCCATCCAATCTAGTCTGATGAAATCTAGATGAAAGAATTGCATACCATATTCTTGTGGAGGATTTTAAGCCCATTAATGCTAAGCCCATATCATGCTATCAGATCATCATTTTAGAAAAGATTAAGGATGACAACATTTGGAGCATAAGAGTACAACCAAGATCGGGTAGAAGCCTTCACAGAAAGTCGCATTGCATTTAAGTTCATCAGAAGTGTTTTTTCTTTAAAGCAAGTAATTAAAACTGTTTACAAAGTGAAATTTCCCTTTATAATTGAATAGTGCCTTATTTTTAGCAATCTTGAGGATTTAGATTTTTTTTTTTTTTTAAGTGAGGCACACCTGTTATTTTTCTGGCTATTCTTCTTGGTACCCTTCGAGGTTTTAGAAATCTTTTCGAGTAAGCAGAGAGCCTAGTGTTAAAAAAAAATTAAAATAAAATAAAGAATAAAATAAATCCACACAGGCCTGTGAAGATTTTGGAGAACCACATGACTTTCTTTTTTTAAACCAAATGTTCCAGGAAATACCCATTTTTAAAAGATGATTTGCTGACACTTCGAATCTTGAATCCAAGTTGCTGATTCATGCAGTTTGAAGCTCAGAGAATTGCTTAAAGTTATAGCTTCCCAGGAAATAATCATGTTGATGTCAGAGGAAGTTTGTAGAGCTATGAAGAATTGTAATTGCATAGTCTGCGGCTATATACTGCAGCCTGATAGATAAAGGACAGATTTTACAATGGGGTTGACAGCCGAGCTGTTATCGATTTTTTTGTTTTTAAAGCTAGCAATGATGTATCTCATGCTATAACTTCAGTTCAAACCCACATAAATATGAAATTGCTGAGGTGGGAGTAGGACACAGAGCCATCAGGTTAGAAAATGTAACTGATTATGTAAATCTATAAAAAGTACATCACTGATAGAATAAATAAGTTCTTGAGGGCATTTTATCATGTTAGGTATTTATAAGAAATTTTACCACACTCTGGTATGTGAAGAAAAACACCAGCCAATATATAATGTAGCTATATTAAGTCCTATATTGCATCCATCAAAAATATCTTTTTTTATAAATTATTCCAGATACCTAATACCTTTTTAAAATGCTTTACAAATGTCAAATTGACCATAGTTTATCTATTTCAAGATGCACATTTTTTACTTTTGTCACATCTTAAAGTAGTACCTGGGCTTTGTCTCTTTTGTAATTTTTTTTCTATTAAGATTTTATTTATTTATTAGAGAGAAAGAGCAGGGGGAATGGCAGAAGGAGATGCAGACTCCCTGCTGAGCAAGGAGCCTGGGGCTGAGCTTAAGGTGGGGCTCAAGGCAGTGTTCCATTGCAGGACCCAGGGATCATGCACTGAGCCTAAGGCAAATGCTTAGCTGACAGAGGCCCCTGTAATTATTTATAAATAAATGGTGTTAAATAAATCCTGCCCCACCCATAGAATAAATTAATTTAAAGAGTAAAAGGGAAAGTTTTAATCCTCCCCCCCCCATCACTTTTATTTTGTTCATGAATCACCAGGTTGATTATTTTGGTAGGACTTTGAAGTTTAAGAAATTTATGTATGTATGTAATAACATATATAAGCATAAATAAAAGAAGACATCTATCACCTACCCAATGGAAAGTTCATTTTCTACACTTTGTCCCTTTCTCCTTCCTTAGGTTTAACTATTTAAGGTGAGTGACTGTCAAGAATATATGAAAGTACATAATTTTTTTCATTTTCTATATTACATAGAGAATGTTTTATACTTTTTTGACATACAAATATCTGTGCACAATATATAGTATTATTTGGCATAATTTAAGAATTATATAAATGTGATTCTATATGCAGTTTGTTCTTTAATATTATAATTTTGAGATTAATTTATATGGATCAATGTACATTATTAAATTGCCTTATAAGATTAAATTTATGAAAAACAGGAATAGTATGTTTATTTTTGCTTTCCCTTAATTATAGACAATTAGATTATTTCCAATTTTTTCACTGTTTCAAACATCAGATAGTGAATATACTTACACAGATCTCCTGTACACTTGTGTAAGTGTGTAAGAATGTCTCTAAGCTATTCATCTAGAATTGGAATTCAATTAGAAATTGCCAACTTACTCTCTGGAGAGTTGTATAAATTTGTATTCACACTGCTCTGATTTCTCATTTCC
Organism: Mellivora capensis; assembly: GCA_004024625.1. Lineage (NCBI taxonomy): Eukaryota > Metazoa > Chordata > Mammalia > Carnivora > Mustelidae > Mellivora > Mellivora capensis. The sequence goes on from PISX010025210.1 coordinate 12,287, forward strand.
CCACATACTAATCAACACACGGCATTATCTATGATTAAACAAACAAGCAAACAAAAACAACTTTCAAGACTCCCCTCATTATGACCATCAAGCAAAACAAAAAAATGTGAAAAAAAACCAGTCACATACTTTAAATGTTAAATATTAGGACAAGACCACTCCTTCTCCAAGCATACCACCCCCCTCCGTTGGAAATGCAATACCATATCTCTCACTGTTGAACCAAAAGCTAGGCATTGTTGGCCTTCATTCTCCCTGAGGTTATGTAATTTTTCTATGTAGCCTTAATAAATATTTCATCTGGGAATTTATCTAGCCAGTGCTTCCCTAAACTTGTTCAGAATAATAATCAAAGACATTTCCCTTAAAAAGTAAATTCCATCTGGAAGAAGGTATATGTTGTATCTCCCTTCTGAAATTTAACAAAGCTTCTGATAAATTCCACAGTAAGAAAGCCTGTCTAACTGTATTTAACACAACTTTTCCCAATTATTTAAAAAATCTAACCTCTACATTAGGAACACACTAGAGAATGCTAATTGAACCCCCCTCAAGCCAGTATTAGCATAGAGTTGCATATTAGAAACTTGGATTCAAATTCAGACTTTTACCATTTATTCTGTAATCATAGGCAAGATATTGACTGTTCATGAACATCAACTTTCTCATCCATAAAAGGAATAAAGTCTTCTTTACTGGTTATGAGAACTAATAAAGTAGTCTCTACAAAGCAACTATCATGGCCTGGCCCATAATAGGCATTTGGTATATGCAGGGTTACTCCTGTGTTTTCAACTTCTTGAGATATCTTCATACATTTTATTCTCCATAGTGCAAAGTGCTCACTTTATTCTCTAAATGTACCCCTGTTGTTCATGTCTGGGCTCTCTGCTGTACATAGGTCAGAATTTAGAAAATCATAATTGTTCATGATTTAGAAAATTATAATGGTTCATGGTTAAATAGACCTCAGTCATAAAAGCATTAATCTCAGCCTATCCTAACAGGACAGACTCCAGGCCTTCTTGAATTCGATTTAGCTTCTGAAGTTTTCCTTTTGCTTCCTTACAAGCTGCTTGGTCTATAGCAATGAGGAATGCATGAGATATTTTTTTAGTTAGTTATTCCATATTTTTTCAGACCCTCATTGAACCATCAGGCTCAAGGATTCCTGCTCTGATCTTTTCCATTCCCACAGTGTTAGAGAAGTTGAAATTTAAGAAAGTTATGTGTGAATAGTTATGTAAGGGAAGGATAATGTGGCCTACCAGTCCCACCTGCCTTGTGGCTTATTGCATGGGCCTTTGACAGAGACAGGGTTGGGTTCATATATTGTCCCTTTACACGTGATCCTAAACAGATTAGAAAACTCTTAGTTTCAGTTTCCTTATCTGTAAAATATGTAAAATGATATCATCTACTTCAGTTTGTGCTTGGAGTAATGGGTAAAGAAATACAGCCCCAGGCATGTGAGAACCCTTAACAGATACTCCTTTCTTCCCGGAGATGCTTACTTTGGAGTCACCTCCTCTGCTCCAGAGATTGATTGAAACATTACTGTTTTCAAATGTTTATGGAGTTTAAGTTCAGTATCTATACAGTTCTAATTGAAAGAACAGTGTTGCATTGAAGCGAGAAGTGTTTTAGGATCACTATCATAAAATGTATCCTCATCTTAATACTGCCTATTCTTAGACCAGCTGAAGGATGGAACACATCTTTAGAGGATAAGACTGACCATCAGAGTACTCCTTTCTCTTGGTAAATAGCTAAAATTTATTGAGCAGCTTCTATGTCCCAGTCATGGAGATAGAAACTTTGTTTGATTATAATTATCATTCCCAGTGGTTTTGTAGAAATTAAAATACAGGGAAGGTCTTATTATCATGGCATGGTGATGGTGTTTGAAGGAGTACTTAGTAACTCTAGCACTGCCACATCCTAACATTTATTAAGTGCTTGCTACGTAACCCATACTGTGATCGGCACCTCACAAGCTTTATTACATTTAACGCATTCTAAAACCTGGGTGTTTACTATCACCCGTATTTTACAAATGAGAAAACCAAGGGCTAGACAGTTTATACCGTTGTTTGGTGTCATATTGTTAGTAAATGTTGAAGCCAGGATTTGAAGACCTTTCCCTCTGGGCACCATAGCTCATGGTTAGCTGCCTCCTGAACATCCTTGAAAGACAGCATCTATATAGTCTTGGTGCCTTTTTTCCAGTCCTGTATCAAGCGCTCCGTCTCATGAACTTGGTAACTAGCTTCATTTATTCCTGGATGGACTTCCATCTCTCAGGGTATAATCTTAGTTTAAACAAGATCACGGAATGATGGTCAGCTAACTCCTAAGCAGATGCCAGTTATCTTTCTCTATAGATACACACGTCTGAGACCAAAGTGTTTGGAAGGTTGCTTCACCTCTTGCCAAAAGTGAAGGTTGAGACCCAGTTGGGGGAGTGAGGCCCATGACTTTGGAGGCTAGGGATTGAAGGGAGGTGGTGTGATTCATTCTCTGTTTAAAAGAGATAGACTGGGCGCCTGGGTGGCTCAGTGGGTTAAAGCCTCCGCCTTCGGCTCAGGTCATGATCCCAGAGTCCTGGGATCCAGTTCCACATCGGGCTCTCTGCTCAGCGGGGAGCCTGCTTCCTCCTCTCTCTCTGTCTGCCTCTCTGCCTAGTTGTGATCTCTGTCTGTCAAATGAATAAATAAAATCTTAAAAAAAAAAAAGAGGTAGACCGCTCTCAGGTGGTCAGTTTGGAGTCTGGTTCCCAGGACACAAAGGGCCCCGTGAGCCATCCTTGATCTCTATTCCAAAGCTGATCGCCTTCTTTTACTGGACATTTCCTTTCATCAGCTGGAACACAACCTCATTTTCAGCTGGATTAGGTTCTTAGGTTTAAAAGGAAGTACTTTTGCCAAATAATACCAGATATACATTAAATTGCTTGTAAAATACAGTACATACATTTATATATGATATTAGAGGTTAATATAACATCTCTGTTAATCCAGCAGCTTATTTTCCCAATGGAATTGGCACTGATTGTGTTTCTTCATAAAGTAGCAGATGTAGTTAGTGGTTTACCTCTGGGGCCAGGTAATGTAAAAATGAGCAGAAACTGACACTAACTGTAGGATTGGCCAATTTGGGGGCTATTATGTAGTTCTCACTCAGTGGGATGTGTTCATTCGGTGAATTGGCAGGTGGGGAATCACTGCATTATGACTCTTGAAGTTACTCCTCTTCTCTTTTATTCCCTGGAAACTGAGAAATGAATTCTGATTAGCAAAGTACACAAATAATATCACTTTTCATTTATCGACTTTCTTCCATTTTGCATCCGTTTTTCAGTTTATCACTTAAAGTTACCATCTTGAGTTCCAAATTTTGGGGGAATGTTGAACACTGCCCACCAAGAAATGCTAATGCCCATCTTTGTTATCTCTCTGTTGTAGAAAGGAGAAACTAAAACTGAGATAGTTGCATGACTTGTCCCCATTATTGGCAGGAAGTGGTCATCCCAAGGTTTGATTCCAAAGCCTCTTCTCTTTCCACTGTAATCCCATTTTTTCAAATTTTTTTTTCCAAAGTGCTAAAATATCATGGCTGGGTGCTTAAGACTCTCTCTCTCTCTCTCTCCCTCTCCCTCTGCCCCTCCACCCTCACCCTGCAACCTTTTCTCTCTTTCTCTCTCTCAAAAAAGTTAAAAAAATATGGCTTGGCTGACTTGTGCTTGAGGTCTAGAGGATATGCAGTTATATAGACAGACATAGATCTTAATTTCTGGGCTTAGTTACTATATTCTCTTTAAAAAAAAAATGAGTATAGTTTTGCCTAGATGACCGTCTCCTGAGAACTCCCATGTTTTTATATCAGAGGCTCTGTGTTGTATTTGAATGGTATTAGTGTGAATAAATGACAATTTAAATTTTAAAAAGAACAACAGAGATGGACTTAATTTAAAAATGTCTTTTCCTCCAGTGAAAGGTAAATGAAATCATATGAGGTTATGAAAGGAGATGTCCTAGGAGCATTTAAATGAAGAAAAGTGGTATACAAATCAGATCTCTTGGCAAGCCCTATTGTAAAGAATGTCACACTCTTTTGAGCCTGTATCTCCGCACTAAGTACCACATTCACTTTTTGGATTTGAGTTGTTTTCAAGAGAATAATATTGTAGTCGTTTTATAGTTTTATTTCAATTTTAAATTTTGATTTCAGAGTTGGAAAAGTTCTGTTCTAGAAACACAAGTTTATATAGTCTCTTTATTCGTATTTATGACACTTTGTATAAAATAATTTTCCAACTCAGAGTTGGGGGAGTTCTATGATTTTTTAAAACTAAGGTATGAGCATTGATCATATGTAGGAAATAATGCATATATGGTTTAGCAAACATATATATATATATGCACTTATGTAACACTTAATATGAACTTTGCCAGTATTAGTAGAACTCATCAATTCTAAAGTGTTCTTTTTTCCACATTTCCCCCCACATTTAATCTCTCCAAAATCAGTGTGTAATTCATTCCCATTGTCCCTCCTATTGATACATAAAATATCAGTGCCTCCAGCATATTAGAGTCCAAGAAAGGTGGTAACTCATTTCATTTTAATATTAACCCTTGGAGAATTATTATTGCCCCACTTTTGAGGTGTGAAAACTCAGGTATAGAGATGTCAATGAATTCATGCAAAAACAAATAGCTAATAAACAGGGAGGTCAGTATTCCCATGAAGATAGTCTAATTAGAAAATTCCTGCTCTAAACAGTGCAACGGTAATGGCTGCAGCTAAAATGGTATTGATAGTGTACAAATTAAAATTTTGCAATGGTTATTACCAAATTGCTACAGCTTAGCATATTACATACTAAATTGGTTTGATTTCTGATTAATATCCCTTGCTCTTTTTACCAAATACTGCCACTATATTGTCTTAAGACTGTGGAAGATTGACAAGTGTGTGGAGCACATTGAATTTCAGAAGACACAACTGGGAATCCAGTTCTTCTAAATGCATAATGTGATGGAAAATGTTCTGTCTTCACCGATGATTAATTTATAATAACTAGGCTCATTTCAGTCCCTCACTTAGGTTTTTCAGTTTGAGAAGCCAATGGAGTGAATATTACATATAGAAGAAATACAGAAGTCTTTGGAACTGTTCCAAAAGGAGCCCAAATCTTGAAGACCCACCAGAGAATTTCCAAGGGTGATAGATGTCAAAACTTAGCATCTGTTATTGAGGACAAAGGGAAAGTTTATAGTTTATTGTAATGTCTTTGTTTCTTTTTGTTAGGAGTTTCTTGGTTTTAAACAACTGACCAAGACAGGAGGGCAGAGTGAGAATATGGCAGGATTGAATGTCTTTGTGTCAATAAAGACCATAGAAATGGCTACTGGTATGAAAGCTGTTGAATGCAAGAGCCTATGTTAACTCGTATAATTTACCGAGAGTGTTTTGGACCATGGCCATTTGTGTAATCTGTAAGAAAAAGGAAATTCTCCTTTTTGGTCTGTGTGGTCTGTGGTTTACATTTTCTTAGTTTCTAACAAAGGTAACAACACCAGTGCCTGCACTGTTAAAAGAATGTTTGTGATGTTTATTTTTCAATTACTTTGCTACTTTGTATTTTGTCTATTTACTAATACTGCATATAGTTCCTTGAGACTGTTATAAGTTAGCTGCAGACATAGCATATCATTTAGTTTTTACTGTGTAACAGACCACCCTAAAACCTAATGGCTTTAAAACTATAGCTATTTATTTAGTCCATAACTCTGCAGATTGGCAATTTGGTTTACCTTTAACTGAGTGGTTATTCTGGTTTTACCTGGTTTCGGTTACATTTGTGTGATCAGCATTGGGTTGGCGTGGGGCTGGCTAATCACAGATAGCCTCAACAATGACAGCTCATCTCTGCTCCCTGTAGTCTCTTTTATTTAAGCAGGTTAGCTTGAAATTTTCACATGGTAGCTGGACAGGTTTCTAAAAGACTGAGTGAAAGCTTGCAAGTTTCTTTAGGCTTAGCCTTAGATCCTGCACACTGTCATTTCTGCCCTCGTGGTTTTGACTAAAACCAATCACAATACCAGACCATAAACAAGGGGAAGGTAAGTTAGACTTCATCTTTTGATTGGAAGAACTGCAAATGCATCTTGGAAAGTTCAAGGATACAGGAAGGGTTTGAGATGAATGGCCATTTTTGCAATATACCACATTTAGCCTTTCAGCTGTCTTGCAAGCTAATATTCTTTTTTTTTCCTGTTCATTTTTTTTTTAAGATTTTATTTATTTATTTGACAGAGAGATCACAAGTAGGCAGAGAGGCAGGCGGAGAGAGAGAGGGAAGCAGGCTCCCCGCCGAGCAGAGAGCCCGATGCGGGACTCGATCCCAGTACCCTGAGATCATGACCTGAGCCGAAGGCAGCGGCTTAATCCACTGAACCACCCAGGTGCCCCTTTCTGTTCATTTTTAATACCATTAACAGGTTGATTCTACCACTGCGTCTACCTTAGGATTTTTTTTCTTTTCTTTCCTTTTTATTTGTAGGGTGGTGTGTGTGAGGGAGGTTGAAGAACACAAAGATTGTGGTTTACCAAATGAGCAACACTTTCCCTAATACCTCAATACCCAATGATGTCTGAGATTATGTGATACCTAGAAGAGATCCTACCATAATTTCAGCCCTCTTACTCTAACCCACCACAGTGGCTAGCAGATTACGTAAAAGCACTGATTCAAATACAGAACTCTAAAGTAGATCATAGAAGATAAATTCTTGACATAGCAGAGGGATTAGGACCCATAAAATATGAAGGGCAGTGGAAAGAACCTAGTATTCGTAGTTTAGGCTAAAGATGTCCCAGATAAAACCCAGTTGTCCCTTGGGGTGCCTGGGTGACTCAGTCCTTAAGTGTCTGCTTTCAGGTCAGGGATTGTGCCCAGCATTGGGCTCCCTGCTCTAGGGGAAGCCTGCTTCTCCCTCTCACTCTGCCCCTCCCCCTGCTTGTGTTCCCTCTCTCACTGTCTGTCAAATAAATGAATATAATATATATTAAAAAAAAAAAACAGTTGTCCCCAGATAAATATTAGGTAAAGAGTAAATTGGTTTTATTTGGCTCCAAAATGCTGAGCTAGTACTAAGAGGTAGAAATTACAAGAGGTAGGTTATGGTTCATTATAGTGAAAAAAATTATTTTAGACTGTTAGGGCTTTTCAGAGTTGAAAAGACTGGTATCAGCTAGAAGTTAACAACTGGTAAATTTGGAGTCAGATTGCCTGGGTTCAAGTCCTGTCTCTTGCGCTTCCTATCTGTGATCTTGGACCAGTTAATTAACCTTCCTCATGTAAAATATAAGACTAATAAAAGTTTGTACTTTCCTTTTTTTTTTTGTTTCTACTTAATTTTTAAAATTTTTATTTTAAATTTCACTATAGTTAACATACAATGTTATATTAGTTTCAGATGTACAATATAGTGATTCAGCAATTCCATACCTCACCAGGTGCTTATCAGGACAAGTACACTCCTTAATCACATGACCTATTTAACCCATCCCCCACACACATCCCCTCAGGTAACCATCAGTTTGTTTTCTATAGTTAAGAGTCTATTTCTTATTTGTCTCTTTCTCTCCCTCTCTTTTTTTTCCCTTTGCTTGTTTTTTGTTTCTTAAATCCCACATACAAGTGGAATCATGTGGTATTTGTCTTTTTCTGACTGACTTATTTCACTTAGCAGTATAATCTAGCTCCACCTCCATCCATATACTTGCAAATGGCAAGAATTCAGTCTTTTTCTTTTTTTAAGATTTATTTATTTATTTATTCATTTGGCAGACGGAGATCACAAGCAGGCAGAAAGAGAGGGAGAAGCAGGCTCCCCGCTGAGCAGAGTGCCGGATGCGGGGCTCAATCCCAGGACCCTGAGATCATGACCTGAGCCGAAGGCAGAGGCTCAACCCACTGAGCCACCCATGTGCCCCAAGAATTCATTCTTTTTTATGGCTGACTAATATTCTATTGTGTATATAGACCACATCTTTATCCATTTATCTATCGATGGACACGGGCTACTTCCATAATTTGGTTGTTGTAAATAATGCTACAATAAATGGAGGTACATGTATCCCTTTTTTTAAAATCTTTTTTTAACATCTTAATTTTATTTTTTTCAGTGTTCCAAGATTCATTGTTTATGCACCACACCCAGTCCTCCATGCAATACGTGCCCTCCTTAATACCCATCACCAGGCTCACCCATCCTCCCACCCCACCCCCTCCAAAACCCTCAGTTTGTTTCTCAGAGTTCACAGTCTCTCATGGTTTGTCTCCCCCTCCAATTTACCCCAATTCACTTTTCCTTTCCTTCTCCTAATGTCCTCCATGTTATTCCTTATGTTCCACAAGTGAAACCATACGATAATTGACTTTCTCTGCTTGACTTATTTCACTAACCATAATCTCCTCCAGTCCCATGTTGATACAGAAGTTGGGTATTTATCCTTTCTGATGGAGGTATAATACTCCATTGCATATATGGACCACATCTTCTTTATCCATTCGTCTGTTAAAAGACATCTTGGCTCTTTCCACAGTTTGGCTATTGTGGCCATTGCTGTTATGAACTTTGGAGGTACATTTGCTCCTTCTTTTCACTACATCTGCATCTTTGGGGTAAATACCCAGTATTGAAATTGCAGGGTCATAGGGAAGCTCTACTTTTCATTTCTTAAGGAATCTCCACACTGTTTTCCAAAGTGGCTGCACCAACTTGCATTCCCACCAACAGTGTAAGAGGGTTCCCCTTTCTCCACATCCTCTCCAACACGTGTTGTTTCCTGTCCTGTTAATTTTGACCATCCTAACTGATATCCCTTTCAATTTGTGTTTTTGGTTTTGGGGATAAATGCCTAGTAGTGCAATGTCTGGATCCATAGGGTAGTTCTAGTTATAACTTTTTGAGGAACCTCCATACTATTTTCACAGTGGCTGTACCACTTGGCATTCCCACTGAAGTACAGGAGGACTCCTTTTCTCCATATGCTCCAACACTTCTTGTTTCTGGTGCTGTTGATTTTAGCCATTCTGACAGGTGTGAAGTGACCTCAGATTGTAGTTTTGATTTGCTTTTTCCTGATGATGAGTGATGTTGATCTTTTCATGTGTCTGTTGAGCATCTGGATGTCTTCACTGGAGAAATGTCTGTTCATGACTTCTTCCCATTGTTTTAATTGGATTATTTGTTTTTTTCAGTGTTATGTAAGTTCTTTATATATTTTGGATACTAACTCTTTATCGGATGTGTCATTTGCAAATATCTTCTTCCATTATATAGGTTGTCTTTTAACTTTTTTATTGTTTCCTTTGCAGAAGTTTTTTATTTTGATGTAGTCCCAGTAATTTGATTTTGCTTTTATTTCCCTTGCCTTCAGAGACATATCTAGAAAAATGTTGCTACAGCCAGTGCCAGGGAAATTACTACTTGTGTTCTCTTCTAGAATTTTTATGGTTACTGGCCTCATATTTAGGCCTTTAATCCGTTTTGAAAAAGTTTGTATTTTGTAATATTATATGGAAGTTCTCATTGTAGTGGCTGGCAACATAAGTGCTCAAAATGGTTAATAATTAATATTAAAAATATCTATATGCTCGGAGCTAACTGAAGGCCTCAGTGAACAACACTGAACAATCAGGCAGTAAAGAATACTAGCACTCACATGCTTCCTGGGTAGATGACACCTGTCTGTGCTATTGGAGATTTTCTCCCACCCTGTTAGAATTGCCCCTGGCAAGTCAGTAAAAAATCTGCTTTCCCTTCTGTCTATAAAAACACATTACTACTATTTCAGTCCAGGCCTAATTACCATGGATTGTAACCTTATTTTCTCTTATGGAAATAATCGATAATTCTCAGGATGCAAAGATATCTACTTCCAACTATGACTTTATCTGAAAAATCATTATTTTAATGATCATACCAGCTCATTTTCTTCCTTTTTTGCCAACATCATTTTTCACAAGACCATTGCTTTAGATGACTTAGAAAAATCAATTCAAGGGAGAAAATTCAGTGTCCAGAGGAGGCCAGACTAATGGTAGATGGTGCCCAAAGCAAAGGCTTCTGATTACCAATCCACTGAAGTGGGTCTTGGGATTGAAAACAAATCATTCAGCCAATGGCTGTCTTATCAGTTTGTTTGTAAATTGGGTCTTTTTGAGTCACAGGGCATTTTGGAGCTTTAGCTGTACTCCTAATGTGCTTAGGAGACTTGGATGAAAGATGCTGATAGTGTTTCTGGGAGACCAGGTCATTTGAGTGATCACCTGCTGACTTTTGTTAATGTAGGCTAGCAATCAGGAGAATTCAGTTGGGAGAAAAAAATCCATTTGCTGTGTCCAGCTACCCTGCTTAGTAGAAACACCTGTGAAAATTCCTACTTGGTACCTGTAAGCGACTACTATAACAATCCTTTGAATAACAGCTGCTGAGCGATTCATACATTATAATATTATTACATATAAATACAAATGTATATGATACTCTATATAATACATTATATATATATCCATATATATAGCACACATATAATTCACATATATGAGTAATAATCATATATAGGAATAAGTAGGGTGGAAATCAATTTAAAAGGATGCGAGAAAAACACCATAATTGTTACATAATCCTAAAATCTGCTTATCAGAAATAAAACACTAAAATTGAATTGTTTCAACAACAGTAGTCAAAGTCTTAGATTTTGTAAGCGTAACACCTCAATTCTAAGACAACTCAGTGGGAAGAGCTGCTTTCTAATACACCTGCATTGATCATTGTGGTAGCCACTAGCCGTAAATGGCTACTGAGCACTTAAAATGTGGCTACTTCAAATTGAGAGGTCCTATAAAGTATAACATGCAGACTGGATTTTTTTGACTTAGTATAAAGATAAGCTTGAAAATACCTCATTAAGGGACGCCTGGGTGGCTCAGTTGGTTGGACGACTGCTTTCGGCTCGGGTCATGATCCCGGAGTCCCGGGATCGAGTCCCGCATCGGTCTCCCAGCTCCATGGGGAGTCTGCTTCTCCCTCTGACCTCCTCGCTCATGCTCTCTCTCACTGCCTCTCTCTCAAATAAATAAATAAAACCTTTAAAAAAAAAAAAGAAAGAAAATACCTCATTAATATTTTTATGTTGATTTTGAAGTAATATTTTGGATATATTAGCTTACATAAAAAATATTTCAAAAGATTCTTTTTACTTTTTAATGTGGCTTCCAGAAAATTTAAAATTACATATTTGGCTTACATTTGTGACTCACATTTTCTTTCTTTTGGGCAGTGCTGGGCCAGAATGTCATTACTCAAAATGATGTCCTCAGACTAGTGACATCAGCATCCCCTGGGAGCTTACTAGAAATGCAGAATCTCCGGCCTCACACCAGAACTCTTGAATAGGCATCTTTACTTAACAGGATTCCCAGTTCATTCGTATCTACATTAAAATTTGAGAATCAATGGGCCAGGTGCGGTGGAACTAGAGTGAACTGATTAAGAGGAAAGTACCTTGTCTTATCTGTAATGCCATTCTGACTTCAAGTTTCTTTGGTGTGTCCATTTTATTGTCCAGAGAGAACTTCCAAGATGCTCTGTCCATGATTCCATTACAATGGAAATTAATGGGAAAAAATGTAACTCAAGTTGCAGAAAATTCACTTTATGATCAACTTTTCAGGAGTAACTCTTTTGGGAAGCAAAACTTTTCTGTAGTCGATGTTGACTTGGTTCTGCATTGTCCTGCTTGGTGGTAATTGAAGAAGGGCAGGACTCGGCCTTCATCCTCACCATTTCTCCCCCTTTCATCTTTAGTCTCAACTCTAAGGTGGGATAGGCTTTCCCTGATGGTACTCTCCATCTTCCTCCAGCCAGTCTCTCCCCGTCTCATTAACCTGTGCCATTTATGGCACTTCTCCCTTGCTGAAATCCATATTACATGCTTATTGTCTGCTTCCTTGGTCCACTAGAACACAAATTCCAGTAGGACAAGGAGATTTCCTCATTCATCTCTGTAATGACTCCTGACATAAAAATGCTCAATCCATTTTTATCACCATTCAAGTTAGGCGACACTTCCCAAGTTAAGAGTATAGTCCCCCCATCCCCCCACCATAACTGCCCCACTTCACATAAAGCTACAAGTATGGCAGTTCCCAGGCCACTTCACTTCTTACCACCTGGCTACAAATTTGGGGGTTCCCACTACTCCCCTCTGGTTTGATAATTCTCTAAATGTGTCACAGAACACAGGAAGGCACTATACTTAGAGTTTTATTTTAGTGAAAGTTTGCACATTGGAACCAGCCAAAAGAAGAGACACATAGGGTGAAGTTTGAGAGGGTTCCAAATGTGAAGCTTCCATGTCCTTAGGGACAAGTCACTCTTCTGGTACATCAGTGTGTGATGGTCTTCAGGGTATCATGCCAACTAGATACTCTCCTGAGCTTCAGGGTTTGGAGTTTACACTGGGGTTTCGTTATGCAGACTATGACAGACTCAGTTGGCGATGAGGTCAAACTCAGTCTCTAACTCCTATCTTCTCCCCAGAGGCTGGCTGATATCCCATGGCTCTAAACCTTAATCTTCTAATCACCCTTATCTTGAGTCTCCTTGTTAGCTTAAACTATCCAGGGTCTCAGCACAAGTCACTTTGTTAACAGAGAGCCAGATGTGGTTTATGTGGTTTAACATAGACCCAAGATATTAATAAAATACCCTTTTTATTTGGGAAATTCCAAGGGTTTAGAAGCTCCCTCTCAGGAACTGAGGACAAAGGCCAGTCGGGTTCTTTATGGCACAGGAACCTCTTTCACCTTAATGTCTCTGACTGTGCTTGGCAGATGGTGAGGACTCCTTCAATATTTGAATAAGTGAGTTTTCAGTGTCTAACATGGAACCTGGCTCTGAGGGCTAATAAAACTTTGTCAGTAAAACGGTTACACTTTTAATTCTTCAGTTAGACATACTGTCTCAGAGTTTGGCCAGAGAGTCAACCTTCTTAGCAAGTAGCCTTCTGATGCCTCACGGAGGTGCAGCATTGTGAAACAGATTTAATTACAATAATGGAGGTGAAGAATATAAACCTTTCGCTAGTGCCATGTTAATGGAGGGAAATGAGCTCTTTAAAATGACTGCAAAATGGTATTTGAGATTTTCTCTTGTAATTAATTATTGACAGTTTAAGCTCATTGCACATATTAGGGGGAAAAAAAAACCAATTCTTCAAGAACACTCCCATAGGTTAGCTTGTTCTTTTGATGATTCGTTTGATGTCCTTAGAAATAAAATGAAACAAAAAGCACTGCTCTGTCAAGATATTGTTTTTATATACTTTTTTGATTCCAAGATTATTGGTTGGAATAGGTAAAATGCTGCCTCTGTCAGCAGCAGTGAGGAGAAAAAAAAAAAGAAGAAAACAGGAGTTTTCAGTTTAAATAAGATTAAACCAGGCATGAGATTGAATCGGTGGCCTAATGTAGGTTCAGAACCCCCGGTGATTTCTGTGAAAATGAACGAAGTTGGCAGAAACCGAGAGAGGATTTGGAGTAGAGGATAGGGTACACTGCACAGGGACACATAGGCTTGTGGTTTGGGAAGTAACCTTCCACCTCTTGTGAGTCTAGGTCAAGCTTCTCATGGAGTTCTGGAGGAATAAATGAATTGTGCTTTCATGTTTCTAACCTTGTTCTAGTGCCTGCTGGTTAAGTGATTTGGGGTGAGCAACCTCCCCTCCTGACATCCGTTTCTGTGAAATGGGAGAATAGTTCCTCTCTGGAAAGAGTATCTACCTGGCAGCGTTGCTGGGATGACTCAGTAGGGCTGTGCGGGGAATGCCCATCCGGTATGGCTCTGAGCTGCAGCTTCACCACCAGCAGCTCTCTCTTTTGGATCTGCAAGTTTTCTCACGTCACACTACTTTCAACTGAGGAATGTGCGCGGGGAAACAATTCCCTAGAAAATTCATGGCTGCAGAGTTGTCTTGGAAGGACCCATGTTTTTCAGGTGCTCTCCAGACAAGCGAGAGAATTCCCAACAGCCCACCTCGCTAGCCTCTGCTGCTGGGCGATTTCTCACATGTGTTAGTTTCTCCCCATCAGTATGTACATGAGAGATTCTTGTCTGTGTGCATGTGGTCAGTAGTTCAGG
>PISX010025211.1:0-26506 GCA_004024625.1 Mellivora capensis
AGTCTCTTCAATAAATGGTGCTGGGAAAATTGGACAGCTATATGTAGAAGAATGAAACTCGACCATTCTCTTACACCATACACAAAGATAAACTTGAAATGGATAAAGGACCTCAATGTGAGACAGGAATCCATCAGAATCCTAGAGGAGAACATAGGCAGTAACCTCTTCGATATCAGCCACAGCAACTTCTTTCAAGTTATGTCTCCAAAGGCAAAGGAAACAAAAATGAAAATGAACTCTTGGGACTTCATCAAGATCAAAAGCTTCTGCACAGCAAAGGAAACAGTCAACAAAACAAAGAGGCAACCCACGGAATGGGAGAAGATATTTGCAAATGACAGTACAGACAAAAGGTTGATATCCAGGATCTATAAAGAACTTCTCAAACTCAACACACACAAAACAGGTAATCATATCAAAAGAATGGGCAGAAGATATGAACAGATAGTTCTCCAATGAAGACATACAAATGACTATCAGACACATGACCAAATGTTCATCATCATTAGCCATCAGAGATATTCAAATTGAAACCACATTGAGATACCACCAAAATTAGCAAGACAGGAAACAATGTGTGTTGGAGAGGATGTGGAGAAAGGGGAACCCTCTTACACTGTTGGTGGGAATGCAAGTTGGTGCAGCCACTTTGGAGAACAGTGTGGAGATTCCTCAAGAAATTAAAAATAGAGCTTCCCTATGACCCTGCAATTGCGCTACTGGGTATTTACCCCAAAAATACAGATGTAGTGAAAGAAGGGCCATCTCTACCCCAGTGTTCATAGCAGCAATGGCCACCATCACCAAACTATGGAAAGAATCAAGATGCCCTTCAACGGACAAATGGATAAGGAAGATGTGGTCCATATACACTATGGGGTATTATGCCTCCATCAGAAAGGATGAATACCCAACTTTTGTAGCAACATGGACGGGACTGGAAGAGATTATGCTGAGTGAAAGAAGTCAAGCAGAGAGAGTCAATTATCACATGGTTTCACTTATTTGTGGGGCATAACAAATAACATAGACGACATGGGGAGATTGAGAGGATAAGGGAGTTGAGGCAAATTGGAGGGGGAGGTGAACCATGAGAGACTATGGACTCTGAAAAACAACCTGAGGGTTTTGAAGGGGCAGGGGTTGGGAGGTGAGGGGAGCCAGGTGGTGGGTATTAGGGAGGGCACGTATTGCATGGAGCACCAGGTGTGGTGGAAAAATAATGAGTATTGTTACACTGAATAGGAAAAAAAAGAGTTGAGGAGTCATCTAAGGCTGACTCCTCAAAGCAGCTCTGACCTGGGCTTCAGCGAATCTGAGCTCTAGACTATGCTCTGCTACCAACTCCCTGTGTGATCTTAGGGAGACAGTTTTGCCTCCCTGAGCCTCTGGTCCTAAATAATCTCTTCCAGCTCAAACACAATAGTTCAGTAAAGCTTAACAGTACTGGAAATTGTTCTGTTCAGGATAATAATAGTTTAAGGAAGGAAATGAATAGCTGTGTAAAGTGTGATCTTTCCAGGAGATATAAAATGTTTTCCCAATTAAATGTACATATCTTAAAGCAGTTACCAGTAATTGGGCCTGTGTGAGTCAGCCTTATGATGAGGTTGCATGGACAGGAATTCCAAATCCAGGAAGTGGGTGGTGATAGGTATACAATGCTTCTTACCTTTCACACCAATGTGGGAATGTGGAGCTCAGAGCTAAGTGTCACATGCTAGGGGGACACAGAGAGGCTGGAGATGTTTTAGGGCTGTAACCAGGATAATGATGGTGAGGGTATCCTGAACTATGCTACCTAAAGAAGAGCAGAAGGGCTCAGAGATGAATAGCTGGCATAAGAACCTAGGAAATTCTGGCGCCCTGTTCTTAGCTGTCTGAAGGGCCCTAATGGGGAAGAGGTATGACTTCAAACCCAGATCAACAGGTATATTGGGTTTTGGTAGTTACATGTAATAAAGGGACAGATTTCAAGTTAATAGAAAGTTCCAGCTAGTTTTTAGAGGCATAGAATGCCTCAAAAATGAGTGGGTTTCTGCTGTTTAAAGTTTTTGAGGAGAGACCCAATTACTATTTGATAGGAATAATGTAGAGAAAGTCAGATATCAGGTGAAGATTGGATAAAATTATCCACATTATCAGAATATCTTTCAAATCCTAAGAGTCAATCATTCATATCAGTGGTCAAGTTAGTGGAAAGGAATTTTATTTTTTTAAAGATTTTATTTATTTGACAGACATATCGCAAGTAGACAGAGAGAGAGGGGGAAGCAGGCTCCTTGCCAAGCAGAGAGGCCGATACAGGGCTCGATCCCAGGTCCCTGGGATCATGACCTGAGCCGAAGGCAGAGGCTTTAACCCGCTGAGCCACCCAGGCACCCCAGTGGAAAGGAATTTGAATCATGAGGTCTACGTTTCCAAGTCAGGAAATACTTGTATACCCCCATTTTCAAGGCTGGTCCTGTTCACTGGCCACTGGAAAAATATCTGATTGCCTACTCAAAGACTCCATCTTAAACCCAGCCCTGTTGTGATTGCTTTCCAAGATTCAAGATTTATATCTCTTTCAGTCTATGCATTCTTTTCTATCTCTACAAGTACCAGTTGAATATTTGAAACACAGTAATACAAGGTTGTCGAGATTTAGATGTGATAATGAATGTAAAGCTGTGTGATAAATTGTAAAGTGCCACAGAAAAATACAGGTTTATTATTTGTAAATACTGTTATGTTCACTGGCCTGGGTATAATTTGGTCTCTTACAGAGTTGTTTTTTTTTTTTACTTTCATTTCTTTTCAGCGTAACAGAATTCATAGTTTTACACCACACCCAGTGCTCCATGCAATGCGTGCCCTCCATAATACCCACCACCTGGCTCCCCCAACCTCCCACCCCCTGCCCCTTCAAAACCCTCAGGTTGTTTTTCAGAGTCCATAGTCTCTCAAGGTTCATCTTCCCCCCAATTTCCCTTAACTCCCTTCTCCTCTCCATCTCCCCATGTCCTCCGTGTTATTTGTTATGCTCCGTAAATAAGTGAAACCATATGAAAAATTGACTCTCTCTGCTTGACTTATTTCACTCATCATAATCTCTTCCAGTCCCGTCCATGTTGCTACAAAAGTCGGGTATTCATCCTTTCTGATGGAGGCATAATACTCCATAGTGTATATGGACCACATCTTCCTTATCCATTTGTCTGTTGACGGGCATCTTGGTTCTTTCCACAGTTTGGCGACCGTGGCCATTGCTGCTATAAACATTGGGGTACAGATGGCCCTTCTTTTCACCACATTCGTATCTTTGGGGTAAATACCCAGTAGCACAATTGCAGGGTCATATGGAAGTTCTATGGACAGGTTGCCCAAGGTAGGAAGAGGTAGATAGTTTGCTGAGTAATTACCTCTAGGTTGCAATCACCTCTAGCATTGCCTACCTTTCTCATGAGAGCCATGTGAAAAGAAAATGGAAAGAGAAGATTGAAGGCAAAATGTAGTTGATGGTAAGAAATTGCAGGTAGAACAGCAGAAGCTGTATAAGAAATTGGGGGAAATGGGCTGGGTACAGCAGAACCAGAGATAGAACATATATAAGCCAATAAGATGATTGGTGTCTTATTCAAATGCTCTCAGTACTTTCCAAATAAAAACCTTTAGAAATGTGTTCTCTTTTTGTACAAGAGTGGTTAGGTGGTGCCACCTTAGGATAGAGATCATTGTCCAAAGCCTGGGGACTCTGAAAGTGTACAAAGCCTCTACTTTCTTTGGCACAGGTATGTTGGGTGGGGAACTTCATCTCAGCAAATGGGTTGGCTAAAGAACTAGTTTAATGGGAAAGGGAATTGGATCCCTGGAACGAACTCTGGGGTTGGCAAAAATAGCTAATATTCTTCGCTATACTCCCAGCTGTTTCTAGGAAACAAGCATTGTTTAGCTTTTGAAAAGGAGGGAAAAAAGACACTTCTTTCAGTGGGGAGGGAAAAAGATGTCTCCATCTAATCATCTCTGGGCTTGGGCTTGTTTATTTACCAGCTGCTAGGAACTAATTGTTTTCTGATGCCAAGTCCCAGGTCACAGGACGTATGTAATGAGAAGATGCATCATTAATGAACAGAGGATATCAGCATCACTGTGCCTAGTAACACCTCAGCACTCTTTTTTTGTTGTTGTTAACACTCTGATTTGTCTTTCTCAGTTGTTCTGCTCTCTCTTTTTTTCCTCTTTGTTTTCTGCTTCAGTATATTCTCTTTTCATTTCTCTCCCCCTTCATTTTCCTTGACTTTTTCTTACCTATCTTTCCTAGTTCTTTTCCATTATCCCTGTTCCACATTCCTTCTTTCTTTTTCTCCCTATGTGTGGGTTTCTCTTCCTTCTTATCATCCCCAGCTGGCTCAGAATCCACGCAGATGTGCATCTAGGAGATATTTCCATCTCTGGCTCAAAAAATGATACAAATCCCTTATTAGCTCATCTTCTTGGTTTCTAAGCCAGGGAAAGATTGCTCCCAGGATAGATTCTACTTTACTTTACTTCAGTTCAATTGAAATGACTCAAACCAAAGGACTTCCACATCTTCCCTTCCCTTGGGAATGATCATTCCATGGTTTAAGACCACATGCTTTCAATTTTTCCTTCTCCTTGGTCTACTCTTTCTTTTGTTTCACTTTAACCCACTACTCCTGGTTAGATTATCTAAGATTATCCTAAACTTTTCTGCCTTTTCCCTTCATGATAATTGCCTTTTAGGGCTTGACTGTACTTATCACACTCCCACAGAGTAACAAATTTTGGCCCTTAAAAAGTTATGTTCCATGGCCATGGCTCCATGAGACAGTATTATCACCATTTTTTGTAATATGGAAATTGAAACCCAAAGGGATTAAGAAACTTACATAAGAACAAAGAGTTACAAGGAGTGGGCCTGAGGTCAAAACTAGATCTGCTTGATCCCAAAGCGATCATGGTCTCTTCACAAAAACAAGGCTCAGCACAGCTGATGAAAAAATCTCACAAAATACTTCTCTAGTTACATGACAAAATGTCAGGTATAGCCCAAAATTCACTTGAGATTTTGATTTTGAAGTACATGAAAAAAAGCATGGTATATTGCAAAAATTCTCAGGCTATAGTCCTAGACACACACATGCATTATATATACACACACTGTGTGTGTGTGCCAGCTGTTAATCTAAGTACTTTATGTATACTAACTCATTATTTTTATCTGTATTTCACAGATTGAGAAACTAAAGCAAGTGAGGTTAAGGTCACCTAGCTATTAAGTAGCAGAATTAGGTCCAAACTCAGGTAGTCTGACTCTACAGCATTAGATCTTGCCAAACACCTGGTATAACGTTGGTCCCACTGGTCCTGTTTCTTCTCAGGTATTTATCCAGATACAAAATGAGCAGGGTGGACTGATGCAAAGATCTGCAAGCTGTGTTTTGTAGAACCCTGGGGTTCCATAGAAGTATCATAGGGACTAGCGGAAATAAGGAAGGTAAAAAGAAGAGACCAACCAACAGTTCTCTTGGTCTCCCAGGTTTTTCTCAAATCAGAACAGATCTGCTTTCATGTGTTTTATGTATTGGAGTTCCCCCACTACAGAATATTTCAAAGTACATTTAAATGACGAAGCAAATGGGTAGCAGAATGTTTTGAAAAAGGACAAACCCTTTCTTTTCATTTTAGTGTTCACCTGTATTTAGCCCTTGTATATAGTCTCTCACAGGAGGCCATTTATTTTGATGGACTTTTTGTTTGCTCAAGACACTGCAAACATTAGGAGAAAGAAGGGGAAAATGAAGGTAGGGAAATCAGAGAAGGAGATGAACCACAAGAGACTGTGGACTCCGAGAAACAAACTGAGGGTTTTAGAGGGAAGGGTCGTGGGGGGATGGGTTGGCCCAGGGATGGGTATTAAGGAGGGCACATATTGCATGGAGCACTGGGTGTTACTCATAAACAATGAATCATGGAACACTACATCAAAAACTAATGACATACTGTATGGTGACTAACATAACATAATAAAAATAATAATAAAAAAACACTGAAAATTGTATCTAGGTTTCCACATGATTTCCATTAGACCTTTTGCACTGCCTTTATCTCTTATCAAGAAATCAGCTCCAGTCTAACTCATCTTTAGAATCAGTACTTTTCACCCCATATACCTTTTATCATCCGAAGATCGTGAAATTCTTTGAACTCCTAGGAACATAATTATTTTCAGTGAGGTGATCTGATATTTTTATTGGAGCAGGGATTCAGAAGTTTTTGCAACCCTGCTGTGTTATATCCTGGACTTAAGTTCACATTTTTATTATATGCAGATAAATCTGTGCGCCAAGGGTATGTTAAGTATAGTATGATTTATGTTAATTTATGTTAAGTATAGTATAATTTAAATATGAGGTTAAATAAAAATACAGAGTAGTAATTAAAATACTGTGGGAGAAAGGGAAGAGGTAAAAGTCCTACATCAGCAATTTTATCTGCAATTATACCTAAAGTCCCATATTTTACCTTTTCCTTCTCTAACTGGTGATATTAAAAGGTCCTCATATATTTTGGAGGACTGAATTCAGCTCCATTTAAGAAGTTTGTAAGTTCTGTGACATTGAGTTCAGACATTTTATTAGCACTTCCATGAATTATAGATGTGTCTTGGAGTAATCTCCATTAGCTTGAACTATATTCCAGTGTTTATGGAAACTTATGGAGGAAAAAAGATGAATCAGTTTTGAAAACTGGTGGCCATAGTTTAATCTCAACATCAAATTCATGGACTATCTATATTTTACTTGGCTTAACAATACCATAATAGTATAATAACATGTTCCATATTAGATGACTCCTTAGAAAGTTAACACATATCTGATGACTGTTTTGAAAGAAATAGATTAATTTCTCCAGATTACTAAAGTATGACCAAGTTGATCATTTTGATTCACCAAACATAGTATGCACAATATAACAAAACCACATTATGAGGCCAGAGACAAAACAATGGAATGAATCTTTATTGTTTCATGTTGAATGTAACATAATTAGACAAACACCATAAGTGAATGTGATACTTTGAGGGTCTTTCTAATTGCCAGGATAACCTATTAACCCTTATTTTTACTTCACATTTATTGTGTCACTGGAATTTCATAATACATTTTTGAGAAATGCCTCCTGAGTTCTCACTCTTTCTGGTTCTGTGAAAGAAGAACCCTTTGTCTTTCCCAAGTTAGGAAGAAGTTAGAGGTTTCAATGCTCCTTTCTATTTTGCTTTTCAAAGAGAAATATGAGAGTTTTATGATTACTCATGAAAACTAATGATCTTACTTTCCACCCACTGTTTTCTTCCAAAATAGCTGCCTATCACAGTCTCTCTCAGTATAGGGAAGACACAAATAAGAAAATGGAAGTGAAAGGGTGAGTCTAAAAATTTACAAAAAAGAAATTTCTACTGAATTCCTAAGATCATGTGAAATCAAGTTTGTGAATCAGAGAAGCTATTGCGAAGTTGAGAAGACAGATGTTTGTCAACAGGATTATACTCAGTTTTTTAACTTCACTTGTTCTCATCCACTTTTGTTTTTAGTAATGTATACTAATATTTTTGGAAACATTAGAAAAACATAGTATTTCTCAGTTGTATGAAAGATAACAAAGAAAAAAGAATGTTTTTGTGTCCAAAATTTGTCTGGGTGGACTGGAAAAGCAGTGTTGTTTTATGTGAATTTTAAAAAAGTATGAAGGAGAAATTATTTCAAGTCATAATACACCATTTAGAGACTTAATTCCCAGAATTCTCTTTTACTCCACCTTTGGAAATATTTGTTTTTGATAACTAGAAGGATTATTCATTTGGCAAACTCATCAAAAGGTGCTATTGGACACTAAAATATCAAACTGCCTCTTCTTTCATTGATATGTATTACTACATACTTCATACTAAATGATACATTATTCAACCAATCAAATGTGTAAATTAATGTTTAATGCTGAATTAAGTTTTGTCCTCAGGCTCACAATAACATTTGATATCATAGAAGATACCATAAGGAAGCATACTGCTTTTCTTAAGTTAAAGTTTAGGCGGTGAAGAGAAAACTATAGAAAAAGGAAATTTTTGCCAAGTACAAGTCACAAGTTTTGGCTGGGAAGTTTTAGGACATAATAACTTAGAAGGATTTCACATTTTATGCCCCCCCCTCCCCAGTGCTTATGAGACCCATGAGTCCTCACATGTACTGGTAGGTTAAATTAGGTTTAGTTTGGTTAACATTTATCTCTGTTAAAATGGAGTTAGTTTTTTTTTAAAGATTTTATTTGTCAGAGAGAGTGAGCACAGGCAGACAGAGTGGAAGGCAGAGGCAGAGGGAGAAGCAGACTCCCTGCTGAGCAAGGAGCCCGATGTGGGACTCGATCCCAGGACACTGGGATCATGACCCGAGCCGAAGGCAGCCGCTTAACCAACTGAGCCACCCAGGTGTACCAAAATGGACTTAGTTTTATTAATACACAATACATATCAATGCCTAAAATTTTGGCCAACAAGAATTATACTCCTGAAAAATTTCTCTCTCTTTACTCTGACTGGGCTGTGTAGAGAGGGAAGAAAGTGGCCAGTGTCCCAGGAAAATGGGCATTGTTCTGGACTTCAGATTCTATGAAGGGGAAGACAGTACAATTAGCTGAATATTAATCCTAGAAATAAGCTAAAGACTTAAGATTAGAACCATAGATCTTCCATCTTGGTTACTAGGAAGCCGACTTTGCTTACGGTGTTATTTAGACTTTTGGGTTTTTTTTTTACTAGTTTCTGTCTTTATTTGGATTTTGGATGAGTTGGCTTATGGTTCTTTTTTGTTATTAAGTGTTTAATTTTAATTCCAATATAGTTAACATACAGTGTTATATTAGTTTTAGGTGTATAATATAGTAATTCATAATTTATATATTGTTATTAGTGCTCATTCTGATAATCCCCTTCACCTATTTCACCCATCTCCCCACCCACCTCCCCTCTGATATGCTTTATTTTAAATGGGCACTCTCAATTAAAGATATTAACTTTTTTCTAATTTTTATTTGAAACATACTTCAGAATACATGCTTCTAAAAGATATAAATAAAATATCACATCCAAGAAAAATGGAATACACCCTTTCCTCAAGTACACGTGGAAGAATTTCCTGGTTAAATCACATAGAATAAGACATAACAAATACCATATTGAAGAAGAATGAAATCATACCAAGTATATTTTCCAAGCGCAATAGTAGAAAACCAAAGATAAGGATAAAACAACCCAGAATGAAAGCAATCTGCACATTTAATGTAATGTCTATCAAAATACCACGAGCATTTTTCACAGAACTAGAAGAAATAATTCTAAAATTTGTATGAAACCACAAAAGACCCCAAATAGCCAAATCAGTCTTGAAAAAGAAAAGCAAAACTGGAGGCAACATGATTCTGAACATCAAGCTATATTACAAAGCTGTAGTCATCAAGACAGTATGACACTGGCATGAAAACAGACACATAGTTCAATACAACAGAATAGAAGACCCAGGAATGGAACCACAACTTTCCATATCCAATGGAAAAAAGACAATCTCCTCAACAAATGGTCCTGGGAAAACTGGACAGCAACATGCAAAAGAATGAAACTGGATCACTTTCTTACACCATACACAAAAATAAATTCAAAATGGATGAAAGATCTAAGTGTGATACAGGAAATCATGAAAGTCTTAGAGGAGAACACAGGCAGTGACCTCTTTGAGCTTGGCTCTAAGAACTTCTTACTAGATATGTCTCTTGCATCAAGAGAGACAAAACCAAAATAAACTATTGGGACTTCATCAAGATAAGAAGCTTCCGCACAGTGAGGGAAGCAATCAGCAAAACTAAAAGGTAACCTTCAGAATGGAAGAAGACATTTCCAAATGACATACCTGATAAAGGATTGATATCCAAAATCTACAAAGAACTTATCAAATTGAACACCCCAAAATCAAATAATCCAGTTAAGAAATGGGCAGGAGACATGATACACACTTTTCCAAAGAATACATACAGATAGCTGACAGACACATGAAAAGCTGCTCAACAACACTCATCATCAGGGAAATAAAAATCAAAACTACTATGAGATATCCCCTCACACCTCTCAGAATGGCTAAAATTAAGAGCATAGGAAACAACAGGTGTTGGCAAGGATGCAGAGAAAGGGGGAACCCTCATACACTATTGGTGGGAATGCAACCTGGTACAGCCACTCTGGAAAACAGTATGAAGGTTCTTCACAAAGTTAAAAATAGAACTACCCTATTATCCAGCAGTTGCTTATAATGCACCTTCCCCAAAACCAGGTATTCATCCAAGGATACAAAAATACTGATTTGAAGGTATATGTGCACCCTGATGTTCATAGCAGTATTATCAAGAAGAACTAAATTTGGAAAGAGTCCCTGTATCCATCGACTGATGAATGCATAAAGATGTGGTTTATATATACAATGGAATATTATTCAGTTATAAAAAGAAATCTTGCCATTTGCAACAATGTGGATGGAGCTAGAGTATTATGCTAAGCAAAATAAGTTAGTCAGAGAAAGACAAATACCATATGATTTCACTCGTGTGGAATTTAAGAAACAAAACAGATGAACATAGGAGAAAAAGAAAAAGAGAGGCAAACCAGAAAACAGACTCTTAACTGTAGAGAAAAAATTGAGGGTTGCTGGATGGAAGGTGGGAAGGGGAATTGGTTAAATGGGTGATGGGTATTAAGGAGGACACTTCTTGCGATGAGCACTGGGTGTTTTATGCGATTAATCACTAAATTCTACTGCTGAAACTAATATTACACTGTAATTTAACTAACAGGAATTTAAATAAAACTTGGAAAAGAAATAAATGCATAGTGTGATAACTGATTGCTATAAACAATTATATACTAACAAATCAGATAACTTAGAAAAACACAGGTAATTCCTAAAAGTGCACAAATTAGTACAATTGAATCATGAGTCATGAATATAACTAATAGAAAATTTTCCTAGGCCAATAATAAGAATGAAAGTTGAATTAGGAACCAAATACTTCCCAGCACAGAAAAGCCCATGGCCCTATGGTTTCATTGGTGAATTCTACCACACATTTTAAAAAACAATTAATGGAAATCTTTATCAAAATCTTACAAATATTGGAATAGAGGGAACACATTCAAAGTCATTCCATGAGACCAGAAGTACTCTAATACCAAAGCAGTATAAAGTAATGGAAGAACAAAAAAGTCTAGGTTTTCTAAAGCAGTATTGCTACTTCAACTTTCTTTTGTCATCCCTTTGGGGGACAAATGATTCTCCACCTGCTCACTTTGATTCTGTAGGTAGTTTTAGGTCTAAAGTCAGTCTCCTGTAGGCAGCGTATCAATGGATCTTATTTTATTTTATTTTTTACCCATTCTGACACCCTTGGAGTGTTTAGTTCATTTACATTCACAGTAATTATTGATAGATATGTATGTAGTACCATTTTATTACTTGTTTTGTAATTGTTTCTGGAGATTTTCCCTGCTCCTTTCTAGTCTTTGTCACTTTTGATCTTTCCTTCCCACTCAAAGACTCCCCTTTAATATTTTTTTGAGGGCTAGTTTCCTGGCCACAAACTCCTTTAGTTTTTGTTTGTGTGGTAAACTCTTTATCTCTCTTTCTATTCTGAGTGATAGCCTTGATGGATACAACATTCTTGGCTGCAGACTTCCCATTCAGCATTTTGAATACAACATGTCACTCTGTCTTGCCAAGTTTCTGTCGAGAAGTCTTTAGCTAGCCTTGTGGGTTTTCTCTTGTAAGTTTAGGACTTCCTTTATCTCGCTGATGTTAAAACTTTCCTTTATCACTTGATTTTGGAAATTTAATTACAATATATCTTGGTGTTGGCCTGCTTTTGTTGATTTTGATGAGAGTTCCCTGTGCCTCCTGGATCTGGAAGTCTGTTTACTTCCTCAGATTGGAGACGTTTCCAGCTATTATTTCTTGAAATAAGTTTTCTGCCCCCTTTTCTCTCTCTTCTTCTGGGACTCAAATAACATGAATGTTATTATGTTTGCTGGAGTCACTGAGTTCCTTAAGTCTATTCTCATGTTCCATAATTATTCTTTCCCCTCATTATTCAGCTTCATTATTTCTGATATCTTGTCTTTGAGGTCACTAATTCATTCCTCTGCTTCTTCCAGCTTGCTGTTCATTGGATCACACTGGTTTCCGATCTCATTTATTATATTTTTCATCTGTGATTGATTTTTTTAAATCTCTTTTATCTCTATTATAAGGGATTCTCTGATATCTTCCATTCTTTTCTCAAGCCCGGTGATTATCTTTATTACTGTTGCTTTAATTTTTCATTCAGAAATGTTACCTATATCTGTTTTGCTTAGATCTCTGGCTGTGACCTTATCTTGTTCTTTCACTTGGGACAAGTTCCTCCATTCCTCCTGGCATTCTGTCTAAGTCTCTGCCTTCTGTGTATTAGAATAGCCAGTTATATCTTCTGTTCCTGAAAGTAATGGCCTTATGAAGAAGAGGTCATTTACTGTCAGGCCTTGCACCTCAGGGAGTGTCACTGGTGTGTGCTGTGTGCACTCTGCTGTTGTGATTTGGATACTTTATCCTTCAGGCCAGTCATCTGCAGAGGCTCTCTCTGCCTGCAGTGGGCATTGTATGGTCCCTGGGCTGAATGCGGTGAGTTTTAAGTACTTGTTCTCTGGTCTGGACCTGATATAACCTCAACCAGAACTCTGGCCCTACAGAGCTCTCTGGTTGGGAGATATGGTTTTGGAAGGGGTTTGTGCTGGTCTCCTGGGGGGCAGGGTGTTTTCACGGCACACTGGGACTGAGGCAAGCTTGACTGAGAAGGGCAGTTCCATTGAAGCATGAGGTGGGGGGTGGGACTTAGTTTAAGGAAGCTGAGCAGCCAGTGTTCATGTTGAGCTTCTTCCTTCAGGTGGCTATGTTTTTATCCTGAGGGGTAAGGGTGGGAAATGGCACCAACCAGCAGCCTTATTCTCTGAGAGGCATCTCGCTGAATGCTTCCTCTCAGAAAACCTCCCCCAAAATAGTGGATAATTTCCCCAATGTGTGCCCCAGGCATTTTTCAGATCACTATTTCCACACTGTCTAACCCCAGGTTGTTTGTGTGCCTTCTCACTGGGAGCAGCATAGTGCCCTCCTGGGGCTATCCCAGCCATGTGTGCTGACTTTTATTTATTGTTTTTTATTTATTTATTTATTTATTTATTTATTTATTTATTTATTTTATTATGTTATGTTTGTCACCATACAGTACATCTTTAGTTTTTGATGTAGTATTCCATGATTTGTTATTTCCACATAATACCCAGTGCTCATACAACATGTGCCCTCTTTAAAACTCCAAGCTTTAGAGATGTGGTGTGGGCTGGGGTCTGCACCAGTCTTCTCAGGGAGGGGCCTGACACTTTGGGACTGAGACAAGCTTGACTGAGGACAGTCCTATCAAAGAACAGGGGGGATGGAGCTTGGTGTAAGCAAGTTAGTCAGCCAGTGTTAGCACTGAACTGCCTTACACTGATGGTTCTGTGCTTTTGCTGAGGGGAAGGGTAGGGAAATGGTGCCAGCCAGTTTCCCACTTCCCACAGAGGCATTTCTGTGAACATGGTCTCCCAGGGACACTCTCCAAGATGAGTGAATAATCTCACCACTGTGTGCCCTGGGGGTTTCTCACTTTGCTGTTTCCAAACTGTCTGTCCCCAAGTTGTTTGCCTGCCTTCCTCCAGGTGCAAGCCAGTGCCCTTCAGGCTCTATTCCAGCCAAACCCACTGACCTTTAAAACTCCAGGTTGTAATCCCTGCTGATTGCAAGAAAACACAAAATTAAGCCCCTCTTATTTTCCAAGCCAATGGTTTTGGGGAAACGTTCTCTCTGTGTGTGGCTCCCTCCTCTCTTCTTCATCCAGAAACCATTTCTCTATTAAATCATGTCCTTGCAATTCTTTTTTTAATTTTTAATTTTTTATTAGCATATAATGTATTAACCCCAGGGGTACAGGTCTTTGAATCGCCAGGTTTACACACTTCATAGCACAAACCTTCCCCAATGTCCATAACCCCACCACCCTCTCCCTACCCCCCAACCCCTGTCAACCCTCAGTTTGTTTCGTGAGATTAAGAGTCTCTTATGGTTTGTCTCCCTCCTGATACCATCTTGTTTCATTTATTCTTTTCCTATTGCCCAAACCCCCCATGTTGCCTCTCAACTTCCTCATATCAGGGAGTTCATATGATAATTGTCTTTCTCTGATTGGCTTATTTTGCTAAGCATAATGCCCTCTAGTTCCATCCATGTTGTTGCAAATGGCAAGATTTCATTTCTTTTGATGGCTGCATAGTATTCCATTGTATATATACACCACATCTTCTTTATCCATTCATCTGTTGATGGACATCTAGGTTCTTTCCATAGTTTGGCTACTGTGGACATTGCTGCTATAAACATTCAGGTGCACGTGCCCCTTCAGATCACTACGTTTGTATCTTTAGGGTAAATACCCAGTAGTGCCATTGCTGGGTCATAGGGTAGCTCTATTTTCAACTTTTTGAGGAACCTCCATGCTGTTTCCCAGAGTGGTTGCACCAGCTTGCATTCCCACCAACAGTGTAGGAGGGTTCCTTTTTCTCCGCATCCTCGCCACATCTGTCGTTTCCTGACTGGTTAATTTTAGCCATTCTGACTGGTGTGAGGTGGTATCTCATTGTGGTTCTGATTTGTATTTCCCTGATGCTGAGTGATGTGGAGCGTTTTTTCATGTGTCTGTTGGCCATCTGGATGTCTTCTTTGCAGAAATGTCTGTTCATGTCCTCTGCCCATTTCTTGATTGGATTCTTTGTTCTTTGGGTGTTGAGTTTGCTGAGTTCTTTAAAGATTTTGGATTCTGTCCCTTTATCTGATATGTCATATGCAAATATCTTCTTCCATTCTGTCCATTGTCTTTTGGTTTTGTTAACTGTTTCCTTTGCTGTGCAAAAGCTTTTGATCTTGATGAAGTCCCAATAGTTCTTTTTTTAAAATTTTTTAAATTTCATTTCTTTTCAGCATAACAGAATTCATAGTTTTACAACACCCAGTGCTCCATGCAATGCATGCCCTCCATAATACCCACCACCTGGCTCCCCCAACCTCCCACCCCCCGCCCCTTCAAAACCCTCAGGTGGTTTTTCAGAGTCCATAGTCTCTCATGGTTCATCTGCCCCCCAATTTCCCAATATTTCATTTTTTCCCTTGCTTCCCTTGCCTTTGGCCATGTTTCTAGAAAGAGGTCGCTGCGGCTGTGGTCGAAAAGGTTGCTGCCTGTGTTCTCCTCAAGGATTTTGATGGATTCCTTTCTCACATTGAGGTCCTTCATCCATTTTGAGTCTATTTTCGTGTGTGGTGTAAGGAAATGGTTCAGTTTCATTTTTCAGCATGTGGCTGTCCAAATTTCCCAACACCATTTGTTGAAGAGACTGTCTTTTTCCCATTGGACATTCTTTCCTGCTTTGTCAAAGATTAGATGACCATAGAATTGAGGGCTCTCTATTCTGTTCCATTGATCTATGTGTCTGTTTTTGTGCCAGTACCATACTGTCTTGATGATCACAGCTTTGTAATAGAGCTTGAAGTCTGGAATCGTGATGCCACCAACTTTGGCTTTCTTTTTCAATATTCCTTTGGCTATTCGAGGTCTTTTCTGGTTCCATATAAATTTTAGGATTATTAGTTCCATTTCTTTGAAAAAAATGGGTGGGATTTTGAAAGGGATTGCATTAAATGTGTAGATTGCTTTAGGTAGCATAGACATTTTCACAATATTTGTTCTTCCAATCCATGAGCATGGAACATTTTTCCATTTCTTTGTGTTTTCCTCAATTTCTTTCATGAGTACTTTATAGTTTTCTGAGTATAGATTCTTAGCCTCTTTGGTTAGGTTTATTCCTAGGTATCTTATGGTTTTGGGTGCAATTGTACATGGAATTGACTCCTTAATTTCTCTTTCTTCTGTCTTGTTGTTGGTGTAGAGAAATACAACTGATTTCTGTGCATTGATTTTATATCCCAACAGTTTACTGAATTCCTGTACAAGTTCTAGCAGATTTGGAGTGGAGTTTTTTTGGTTTTCCACATATAGTATCATATCATCTGCAAAGAGTGATAGTTTGACTTCTTTGCTGAATTGGATGCCTTTAATTACTTTTGGTTGTCTGATT
Source organism: Mellivora capensis (assembly GCA_004024625.1). Taxonomy (NCBI): domain Eukaryota; kingdom Metazoa; phylum Chordata; class Mammalia; order Carnivora; family Mustelidae; genus Mellivora; species Mellivora capensis. Next base: position 16,298 of record PISX010025211.1, read on the forward strand.
GCTGAGGCTGGACTTCTAGTACTATGTTGAATAGCAGTGGTGATAATGGATATCCCTGCCATGTTCCTGTCCTTAGTGGAAAAGCTCTCAGTTTTTCTCCATTGAGAATGATATTCGTGTTGGGCTTTTCATAGATGGTTTTGATGATATTGAGGTATGCACCCTCTATCCTTACACTTTGAAGAGTTTTGATCAAGAAAGGATGCTGTACTTTGTCAAATGCTTTTTCAGCATCTATTGAGATTATCGTATGGTTCTTGTCCTTTCTTTTATTAATGTATTGTATTACATTGATTGATTTGCAGATGTTAAACCAAACTTGCATCCCTTGAATAAATCCCACTTGGTCGTGGTGAATAATCCTTTTAATGTACTGTTGGATCCTATTGGCTAGTATTTTGGTGAGAATTTTTGCACCTGTGTTTATGAAGGATATTGGTCTGTAATAATATTTTTTGATGGGATCCTAGTCTGTTATTGGGATCAAGGTAATTTTGGCCTCATAAAATGAGTTTGGAAGTTTTCCTTCCATTTCTATTAAAGAAGAATTAATTCTTCTTTAAATGTTTGGTAGAATTCCCCTGTGAGCCATCTGGCCCTGGGCTCTTGTTTGTTGGGATTTTTAAAAAAGATTTTATTTATTTATTTGTCAGAGAGAGAGAAGAGTGAGAGAGCGAGCACAGGAAGACAGAGTGGCAGGCAGAGGCAGAGGGAGAAGCAGGCTCCCCGCTGAGCAAGGAGCCTGAGGGACTCGATCCCAGGACGCTGGGATCATGACTTGAACCGAAGGCAGCTGCCCAACCAACTGAGCCACCCAGGAGTCCCTGTTGGGAGATTTTTGATGACTGATTCAATCCCCTTATTGGTTATGGGTCTGTTCGGGTTTTCTTTTTCTACCTGGTTCTGTTTTGGTAGTTTATACTTCTCTAGGAATGCATCCATTTCTTCCAGATTGTCAAATTTGCTGGTGTATAGTTGCTCATAATATGTTCTTATAATTGTATTTGTTTGGTGTTTGTTGTGATCTCTCCTCTTTCATTCATGATTTTATTTATTTGGGTCCTTTCTCTTTTCTTTTTTATAAGTCTGGCCAGGGGTTTATCCATCTTATTAATTCTTTTAAAGAACCAGCTCCTGGTTTCGTTGATCTGTTCTACTGGGTTTTTTTTTTTTTTGGTTGTTTGTTTCTATTTCATTGATTTCTTCTCTCATCTTTACTATTTCTCTTCTCCTGCTGGGTTTAAGCTTTCTTTGTTGTTCTTTCTCCAGCTCCTTTAGGTGTAGGGTTAAGTTGTGTATTTGAGACCTTTCTTGTTTCTTGAGAAAGGCTTGTATCCCTATGTATTTTCCTCTAGGACTGCCTTTGCGGTGTCCCAAAGATTTTGAACCATTGTATTTTCATTATCATTAGTTTCCATGAATTATTTCAATTCTTCTTAAATTTTTTGGTTGACCCATTCATTCTTTAGAAGGATGCTGTTTAGTCTCCATGTATTTGGGTTCTTTCCAACTTTCCTCTTGTGATTGAGTTCTAGCTTCAGAGCATTGTGGTCTGAAAATATGCAGGGAATGATCCCAATCTTTTGGTACTGATTGAGACCTGATTTGTGACCCAGGATGTGATCTATTCTGGAGAATGTTCCATGTGCACTAGAGACAAATGTGTATTCTGTTGCTTTGGGATGGAATGTTTTGAATATATCTGTGATGTCCATCTGGTCCAGTGTATCATTTAAGGCCTTTATTTCCTTATTGATCTTTTGCTTGGATGATCTATCCATTTCAGTGAGGGGAGTGTTAAAGTCCCCTACTATTATTGTATTATTGTCTATGTGTTTCTTTGATTTTGTTATTATTTAGTTTATATAGTTGGCTGCTCCCATGTTAGAGGCATAGGTATTTAAAATTCTTAGATCTTGTTGGACAGACCCTTTGAGTATGATACAGTGTCCTTTATCATCTCTTATTATATTCTTTGACTTAAAATCTAATTGATCTGATAAAAGTATTGCCACCCCAGCTTTCTTTTGATGTCCATTAGCATGGTAAATTATTTTACACCCCCTCACTTTAAATCTGGAGATGTCTTTGGGTCTAAAATGAGTTTCTTGTAGACAGCATATTGATGGGTTTTGGTTTTTTATCCATTCTGATACCTTGTGTCTTTTGCTTGGGGGCATTTATCCCATTTACATTCAGGGTAACTATTGAGAGATATGAACTTAGTGCCATTGTATTGCCTGTAAGGTGACTATTACTGTATATTGTCTCTATTCTGTTCTCATCTACTACTTTTAGGCTCTCTCTTTTCTTAGAGGTCCCCTTTCAATATTTTCTGTAGAGCTGGTTTGGTGTTTACAAATTCTTTGAGTTTTAGTTTGTCCTGGAAGCTTTTTATCTCTCCTTCTATTTTCAGTGATATCTTAGCTGGATATTGTATTCTTGGCTGCATGTTTTTCTCGTCTAGTGCTATGGCTATATCATGCCAGTTCTTTCTGGCCTGCCAGGTCTCTGTGGATAAGTCTGCTGCCAACCTAATATTTTTACCATTTTATGTTACAGACTTCTTGTCCCGGGCTGCTTTCAGGATGGCTTGTAATCTCTCTCCCTCTGTCAAATAAATAAATAAATCTAAAAAAAACCCCTCCAGGTTATAATCCTGATAATTGCAAGAAATCACAATTTTTTTAAAGATTTCATCTATTCACTTGACAGAGAGATCACAAGTAGGCAGAGAGTCAGGCAGTGAGAGAGGGAAGCAGGCTCCCCACCAAGCAGAGAGCCCGATGTGGGGCTCGATCCCAGGACACCGAGATCATGACCCGAGCCAAAGGCAGAGGCCCAACCCACTGAGCCACCTAGGTGCCCCAAGAAATCACAAAATTAAGCCCCTCTCTTGCTCCTCTTTGTTGTTGTCATCTAGAACCCATGCCACTCTCTCTAGTAGAGAGTGATGGATTTATAAACTGAGCTTTCTTCACTTCCCCACCACTACTCCTGTCCTTGTTCTTAACAACTTGAGCAACCGCGTAGACAATTGATTCAGCATCTTGATCTCTCAAATCCTCAGGCTCTTTGCTTCTAATAACCTGTTAGTTCCTCCACCTCAGCAGCTATTCTGGAATTTTTTTATTATTATATTATGTTAGTCACCATACAGCACATCATTAGTTTTTGATGTAGTGTTCTATGACTCACTGTTTCCATATAACACCTAGTGCTCCATGCAATATGTGCCCTTCTTAATATACATCACTTGGCTAGCACATCCCCCCACCGCCTCTCCCCTATAAAACCCTCAGTTTGTTTCCTAGAGTCCATATTCTCTCATGGTTCTTCTCCCCTTCTGAATCCTTAAACCCACTTCATTTCCCCCTTCTTTATCCTAATGTCCTCCATGCTATTCCTGTTTCACAAATAAGTGAAACCGTATGATAATCGACTTTCGCTATTTGACTTATTTCACTTAGCATAATCTCCTCCAGTTCCATCCATGTTGATGCAAAAGTTGAGTATTCATCTTTTCTGATGGCTGAGTAATATTCTGTTATATATAGGGACCACACTTTCTTTATCCATTTGTATGTTGAAGGGCATCTTGGCTCCTTACACAGTTTGGCTATTATGGACATTGCTGTTATGAACATTGTGTGCATGTGGCCCTTCTTTTCACTACATCTGTATCATTGGGGTAAATACCCAGTAATGGGTATTTCTGGGTCATAGAGTAGCTCTATTTTTAACTTTTTGAGAAACCTCCAGACTGTTTTCCAAAGTTGCTATATCAACTTGCATTCCCACCAACAGTGTAAGAGGTTTCCCCTTTCTCCACAACCTCTCAAACATTTGTTGTTTCTTGCCTTGTCAATTGTTGCCATTCTAACTAGATGTAAGGTGGTATCTCAATGTGATTTTGATTTGAATTTCCCTGATTGCTAATTATGGGGAACATTTTTTCATGCGTCTGTTAGCCATTTGTATGGAGAAGTGTCTGTTCATGTCTTCTGCCCATTTTTGGACATGATTATTTGTTTTTTTGGGTGTTGGGTTTGAGAAATTCTTTACAGATCTTGGATATCAGCCCTTTATTTCTAGTGTCATTTGCAAATATCTTCTCCCATTCCATGGGTTGCCTCTTTGTTTTGTGGACTATTTCCTTTGCTGTGCAAAAACTTTTGATCTTGATGAAGTTCTGAAAGTTCATTTATCCTTTTGTTTCCTTTCCCTTTGCAGACATGTCTTGAAAGAAGTTGCTGCGGCTGATGTCAAAGAAGTTACTGCCTAAGTATTCCTCTAGGATTTTGATGGATTCCTGTTTCACATTGAAGTCTTTCATCAATTTTGAGTTTATCTTTGTGTATGGTGTAAGCGAATGGTTGAGTTTCATTCTTCTGTATATAGTTGTCCAATTTTCCAGCACCATTTATTGAAGAAACTGGCTTTTTTCCATTGGCTATTTTTCTCCTGCTTTGTCAAAGATAAGTTGGCCATACAGTTGAGAGTCAATATTTGGGCTCTCTGTTCTGCCTCACTGATCTAAGTGTCTGTTTTTGTGCCAGGACCATGCTGTCTTGGTGATCACAACATTGTAACATAGCTTGGAATCAGGCAACGTGATGCCCCCAGCTTTGTTTATCTTTTTCAACATTTCCTTGGTGATTCAGGGTCTTTTCTGGTTCCATACAAGTTTTAGAATTGTTTGTTCCAGGACCTTGAAAAATGCCATTGGTATTTTGATCAGGATGATGTTGAAAGTATGGATTGCTCTGGGCAGCATAGACATTTTAATGGTGTTTATTCTTCTGATCAAAAAGCATGGAATGTTTTCCATCTTTTTGTGCCTTCTTCCATTTCTTTCATAAGTGTTCTGTAGTTTCTAGAGCATAGATCATTCGCCTCTTAAGTTAGGCTTATTTCAATGTATCTTATGGTTTTTGGTGCTATTGTAAATGGAATAGATTTCCTAATGTCTCTTTGAAAGAATTAATAAGATCAATAAACCACTGGCTGGACTTATCCAAAAGAAAAGAGAAAGGACCCAAATTAATAAAATTATGAATGAAAGGGGAGAGATCATGACTAACACCAAGAAATAGAAAACAATTACTAGAGATTATTATCAACAACTATATGCCAAAAAATTAAGCAACCTGAAAGAAATGGATGCCTTCCTGAAGTCTATAAACTACCAAAACTGAAATAGGAAGAAATTGACAACCTGGAGAGACCAATAACCAGTAATGAGATTGAAACAATCATCAAAAGCATCACAAAAACAAGAGTACAGGACCTGATGGATTCCCTGGGGAACTCTTCCAAACATTCAATGAAAAAATAATACCTATTCTCCTGAAGCTATTTCAAAAAATATAAACAGAAGGAAAACTTTCAGACTCATTCTATGAGGCCAGTATTACCTTGATCCCCAAACCAGACAAGGACTCTATCAAAATGGATACTTTCAGACCAATATCTGTGATGCATATGAATGCCAAGATTCTCAACAAGATCTTAGCTAATAGGACCCAACAGTAGATTGAAAGGATTATCTACCACGACCAGGTGGGATTTATTCTTGGGATGCAAGAGTGGTTCAACATGTGCAAATCTATCAATGTGATGGAACACATTAATAAGAGAAGAACCACATGGCCCTCTCAATTGGTGCAGTAAAAAACATTTGACAAAATACAGCATCCTTTCCTGATTAAAAGTCTTCAGAGTGTAGGGATAGAGGGAAAATTCCCTAATTTCATAAAAACCATCAGTGAAAAGCCCCCAGTGAACATCATTCTCAATGGGGAAAAGATGAGAGCCTTTCCCTTAAGATCAGGAACATGACAAGAAGGCCCACTCTCACCCTTTTTGTTCAACATAGTAGTAGAAGTCCTAGCAACAGCAGTCAGACAACAAAAAGAAATAAAAGGTATTTAAGTTGGCAAAGAAGTCAAACTCTCACTCCTCACAGATGGCATGATCCTTTATGTGGAAAACCCAAGACTCCACCCCCAAATTACTAGAGCTTGTAAAGCAATTCAGCAATGTCACAGGATACAACATCAAAGCATAGAAATCAGTTACATTTCTGTACACCAACAATGTGACTGAAGAAAGAGATATTAAGAAATTGATCCCATTCACAACTTCACCAAAACCCATAAGATACCTAGGAACAAACCTAATGGAAGAGGTAAAGGATCTGTACTCTTTTTAAAAAATTAACATATAATGTATTATTTGCCCCAGGGGTACAGGTCTGTGAATTGCCAGGCCTACACACTTCACAACACTCACCATAGCACATACCCTCCCCAATGAAGGATCTGTACTCTTAAAACCACAGAACAGAAGGGGAGGGGGAGGGAGGTTGGGGGAGCCAGGTGGTGGGTATTATGGAGGGCACACATTGCAAGGAGCACTGGGTGTGTTGTAAAACTATGGATTCTGTTACACTGAAAAGAAATGAAATTAATAAAAAACAAAACAAAACAAAACAAAAAAAACCACAGAACATTTCTGAAAGAAAGAAACTGAGGAAGACACAAAGAGATGGAAAAAGACTCTATGCTCATGGATTGGAAGAACAAATATTGTTAAATGTCTATGATACCCAGAACAGTCCACACATTCAATACGATCCCTATCAAAATACCATTGACATTTTTCACAGAGCTGGAACAAACAATCCTAAAATTTGTATGGCACCAGAAAAGACCCTGAATCACCAGGAGGATGTTGAAAAAGAAAACCATAGCTGGGGGCATAGTGATACCTGACATCAAGCTGTATTACAAAACTATGATCTTTAAGACAGCATGGTATTGATAAGTTCTTTATAGATTTTGGATACTAGCCTTTTATATAATATGTCACTTTCGAATATCTTCTCCTATTCCATAGTTTGCCTTTTAGATCTATTGATTGTTTCCTTTGCTGTGCAAAAGCATTTTATCTTGATGAAGTCTCAATAGTTCTTTTTTGCTTTTGTTTCCCTTGCCTTTAGAGACATATTTAGCAAGAAGTTGCTGAAGCTGAAGTCAAAGAAGTTGCTGCCTGTGTTCCCCTCTAGGATGTTGCTGGATTCTTCTTTTACATTTAGGTATTTCATACATTTTGAATTCATTTTTGTGATAGTGTAAGAAAGTAGTCCAAGCTTCATTCTTCTACATCTGGCTGTCCAATTTTCCTAACACAATTTGTTGAAGATACTATCTTTTTTCCATTGGATATTCTTTCCTGCTGTGTCAAAGATTACTTGACCATAGAGTTGAGAGTCAATTTCTGGGTTATTTATTCTCTTCCATTTATTTATGTGTTTGTTTCTGTGCTAGTATCATACTGTCTTGATGATTACAGTTGTGTAATACAGCTTGAATTCCAGAATTTTGATGCCTCCAGGTCTGTTAAAGTGTTAATATATTTGGATATTAACCTTTTATCTGATACATAATTTGCAAATATTTGATCACAATTTATAGGTTGCATTTTCATTTTGTTGATGGTTTACTTTATTGTGCAGACTTTTAGTTAGATTTAGCCTTACTTATTGTTTTTGTTTGGTTTAGTTTGATTTTTTTGCCTTTGCTTTTGGTGTAAAATCCTAAAAATCACTGTGGAGACCAATATCAAGGAGTTTGGCCTATATGTTTTCTTCTAGGGGTTTCATGGTTTTGATCAAGTCCTTAATACATTTTGAGGGTTGTGTGTGTGTGTGTGTGTGTGTGTGTGTGTGTATGGTATAAGATAGTGGTCAAATGTCATTCTATACATGTGGTGGTCCAGTTTTCCCAACACCATTTAGTGAAGAAACTTCTTTCTCCATTGTATACTCTTGGCTCCCTTGTCATATGTTAATAAACCATATATGTATGGCTTTATTTCTGGGCCTTCTACTCTGTTCCATTAATCTAGGTGTCTGTTTTTATGCTAATGCCATACTGTTTAATTATTATGCCTTTGTAAAATAGATTGAAATAAGGAAGTGTGATGTTTCTACCTTTGTGTTCCTTTCTCAAGATTGCTTTGGTTATTTATGGTCTTCTGTGAATCAACACAAATTTTAGAAATTTTTTTCTGTTTCTGTAAATACTGCCACTGGAATATTCATTGGGATTGCATTGAATTTGTAGATTACTTTGTGTAGTATGGGCATTTTAATAATATTAATTCTTCCATTTCATAAGCATGGTATATTTTTCAACTTACTTCTGTCTTCTTCAACTTGATTCATGAATGTATTAGTTTTTAGTGTAAGAGGTTTTTAACTCATTGTCTAAGTACATTCCTAGGTATTTTATGCTTCTGATGTAATTGTAAATGGGAATGTTTTCTTTCTTTCTCTCTCTGATAATTCATTATTATTGTATAGGTATGTAACAGATTATTTTGATTCTGAATTCTGCAACTGTTGGTATATGGCATTTCCATTTTAGTTTTTCTCAAGATATTTCTTGATTTCCCCTTTTATTTCTTCTTTGGCCCATTGATTGTTCAGTAGCACACAATATAATCTCCACATATTTGTGAATTTTCTATTTTCATCGGTAATTAATTTTTAGTGTTATATCATTGTGTTTTTAAAAAATATTTGATATGAATTCAATCTACTTAATTTTATTATGACTTGTCTTATGACCTAATATGTGATCTATCCATCCAGAATGTTTCATTTGCAATTATATTGTTATTTTAAGATGAAATATCCTGTATATATCTTTTATAGGCAACAAATACATGGGTCATTTTTTTCGCTTATAGAATATTTTATTAACCCACACATTTACCATTCTCATGGCTTTTTTTTCTTCCCATGGCTTCAAGTTGCCATCTGTTTTAATTTTTTTCCCAGACCACAAGTCTTCTTTAATATTTCCAGTATGTCCTTTTTGCTGGCAATAAACTCTTTCACTCCATTTACCTGGAAATATCTCTATTTCACTTTTGGTTTTGAAGGATCTTTTTTCTGGAAATAGAATTCTTAGTGGACTATCCCACTTGTTCCCCAGCACTTTGGATATAGCATTACAATATTCTCTGCCTTACATTGTGTCTGGTTAGATGTCCATCAGCCATGATGAATCCCATCGATACCTCCCTGTATGTGACAAGTCATTAGTCTCTTTCTTTCTTTCTTTCTCTCTTTCTTCCTTCCTTCCTTTCTTTCTTCTTTCTTTCTTTCTTTCTTTCTTTCTTTCTTTCTTTCTTTCTTTCTTTCCTTCTATCTTTCTCTTTCTTTCTTTCTTTCTTTCTTTCTTTCTTTCTTTCTTTCTTTCTTTCTTTCTTTCTCTTCTGCTTCCATGATTTTCTCTTTAGCTTTGACTGTATCTTTGACTATGATGTGCCTAGGTGTGGATCTCTTTATATTTATTTTCCATGGGATTTGTTGAGTTTCTTGGTATGTTGTTAGCCATTCATTCTTGGAATATGTTTTCTACATTTCTTCTCTCTTCTCTCCTTTGAGACGTGAATGATAAATCAGTGTATTCAGTGGTTTCCCATGGGTCTAACTTGTTGGGATTTATTCTGTCATTTCCCATGTTCTGTAGATAAGCTAATTGTTGTTTATCAAGATGCTATTTCCCTGCTTATCTTTTTTGTTGTTGTTCTTTTTTTAAAATTTCATTTCTTTTCAGCGTAACAGAATTCATAGTTTTACACCACACCCAGTGCTCCATGCAATGCGTGCCCTCCATAATACCCAACACCTGGCTCCCCCAACCTCCCACCCCCTGCCCCTTCAAAACCCTCAGGTTGTTTTTCAGAGTCCATAGACTCTCATTGTTCATCTCCCCTCCAATTTCCCTCAACTCCCTTCACCTCTCCATCTCCCCATGTCCCCTGTGTTATTTGTTATGCTCCACAAATAAGTGAAACCATATGATAATTGACTCTCTCTGCTTGACTTACTTCACTCAGCATAATCTCTTCCAGTCCCGTCCATGTTGCTACAAAAGTTGGATATTCATCCTTTCTGATGAAGGCATAATACTCCATAGTGTATATAGACCACATCTTCTTTATCCATTCATCTGTTGAAGGGCATCTTGGTTCTTTCCACAGTTTGGTGACTGTGGCCATTGCTGCTATAAACATTGGGGTACAGATGGCCCTTCTTTTCACCACATCTGTATCTTTGGGGTAAATACCCAGTAGCGCAATTGCAGGGTCATAGGGAAGATCTATTTTTAACTTCTTGTGGAATCTCCACAC
>PISX010025212.1:0-26493 GCA_004024625.1 Mellivora capensis
CTCCCCCAACCTCCCACCCCCCACCCCTTCAAAACCATCAGGTTGTTTTTCAGAGTCCATAGTCTCTCATGGGGCGCCTGGGTGGCTCAGTGGGTTAAAGTCTCAATGTGCTTTTAATTTGAATCTCCCTGATGGCTAGTGATGGTGAACATTTTTTCATGTGTCTGATAGCCATTTGTATGTCTGTTCATATCTTCTGCCTATGTTTTGACATGATTATCTGTTTTGTGTGTGTTGAGTTTGAGAAGTTCTTTATAGATCCTGGATAGGAAACTTTTGTCTGTACTGTCATTTGCAAATATCTTCTCCCATTCCATGGGTTGCCTCTTTGTTTTGTTGACCGTTTCCTTTGCCTTTGGATAGGTATCTTGAAAGAAGTTGCTGTGACTGATATCAAAGAGTTTACTGCCTATGTTCTCCTCTAGGATTCTGATGGATTTCTGTCTCACGTTGAGGTCTTTTATCCATTTCAAGTTTATCTTTGTGTACGGTGTAAGAGAATGGTCGAGTTTCATTCTTCAACACATAGCTGTCCAATTTTCCTATCGCCATTTATTGAAGAGACTGTCTTTTTTCCACTGTATATTTTTTCCTGATTTGTCGAAGATTATTTGACCATAGAGTTGAGGGTCCATATCTGGGCTCTCTACTTTGTTCCACTGGTCTATGTGTCTGTTTTGATGCCAGTACCATGCTGTCCTGGTTATCACAGCTTTGTAGAAAAGCTTGAAATCAGGTATTTTTTGTTTTTCAACATTTCCTTAGCAATTCGGGGTCCCTTCTCATTCCATACAAATTTTAGGTTTATTTGTTCCAGCTCTTTGAAAAATACAGGTGGAATTTTAATCGGAGTGGCTTTCTTATACACTAACAATGAAAATACAGAAAGGGAAATTAGAGAATCGATTTCATTTACTATAGCACCAAGAACCATAAGATACTTGACAATAAACCTAACCAAAGAGGAAAAGGATCTGTACTAGAGGAACTACAGAACACTCATGAAAGAAAATGAAGAATACACAAAAAGATGGAAGACCATTCCATGCTCTTGGATTGGAAGAATAAACATTGTTAAAATGTCTATACTACCTAGAGCAATCTATACTTTTAATACCATTCCGATTAAAACTCCTACCCATTTATTGATGGATTATTTGTTTTTTTAGGTGTTGGGATTGATAAATTCTTCATAGATCTTGGATATCAGTCCTTTATCTGCGTGTCCTTTGCAAATATCTTCTCCAGTTCTGCAGCTTAACTTTTCTTTTTGTTGACTGTTTCTGTTGACATCAGGGATGTCTTTTAAATTTATGAAGTCCCAATAGTTCTTTTTTGTTTCCCTTGCATTTTGAGATGTTTCTAGCAAAAACTTCTGAGGCTGAGATGGAAGGGGCTGCTGCCTGTGTTCTCCTTTAGGATTTTGATGTACTCCTATCTTCCAGTTTGGTCTTTAATCCATTTTGAATTTATGTGTGTGTATGGTGTAAGATAATGGTCCAATTCAATTATTCTGTACATAGCTTTCCAATATTCCCAGCACCATTTATTGAAGAGACTGTCTTTTTTTTTCATTGGATATTATTTCCTGCTTTTCCAAAGATTAGATGACTATAGAGCTAGGGGTCCATTTCTGGGTTTCTTCTTGGTTCCATTGATTATGTGTTTGTTTTTGTGCCATCACCATACTGTCATGATGATTATAGCTCTGTAATAGAGAAGTAGGCTTGATATTGTGATGCCAATGGTTTTGGTTTTTATTTTCAGCATTTCTCTGGAAATCTGGGGTCTTCTCTGGTTTCATACACATTTTAGGATTATTTCCTTCACCTCTGTGAAAAATGCGGATGGTATTTAAGAAAGGATCACATTGAATGTGTAGATGGCTCTGGGTAGCATAGGCATTTTAACATTTTTTATTCTTCTATTGCATGAACATTGAATGCTTTTCCATTTCTTGGTGTCTTCCTCAATTTCTTTCATGAGTGTTCTATAGTTTTCTGATATGGATCCTTTGCCTCTTTTGTTAGTTTTATTCATAGTTATCATATGGTTTTTGGTGTAATTTTAAATGGGATCAACTCCTTAATTTCTCTTTATTATGTTTCATTATTGTTCTTTAGAAATGCAACTGATTTTTGCGCATTGATTTTATATACTACAATGTTTCTGAATTGCTGTATGAGCTCTATAAATTATTGGGTGGAGTATTTTGTGTTTTTCACACTAAATATCATGTCTTATGTGAGGAGTGAGATTTTGACTACTTCTTTGCCAATATCAATGCTGTTTATGTTCTTTTTGTTCTCTGATTGGTGAGGCTAGGACTCGTAGTACTATTTTGAGCAATGATTGTGATAGTGTGGAGGCCAAGAAAAACAAGGCTGTAAGCACCTTGAATCTAGCCCTAATATCGCCCTCCCCTCCATAAAACTGAAGGAGGCTGAGGCGGAAGAAAATGGAAACGAAGTTAAACCTAAATCTCACTAACAAAAACGCTTGATAGGAGAAATGTGACATCCCACCAGGAAACTCCCAATTTTCATCTTGTTAGTGCCTCATTAGAGGAAGAAACGGCCTTGACTTGATAATAACCAGACTCCAATATCCTGAGAGTCCTTTTTACCCTGATAGCCTTTCTGAGCATCCCCTTTGTCCTCATCTACTGCTGAGCCAGCAGTTGTGGCCCAATTATCTACTTCCAAGTTCACCCCCACTATGCCTTTAAAAACTCTGACTGTAATCCTATTGTAAACCAAGTCCCTATTCCGCTGTGTCGGGTACACCTTTGCCCAAGCTTAAGCTCGACAAATAAACCCTTGTGTGATTGCATTGGTGTTGGCTCCTTGGTGGTCTCTCAGGCGTGAAAACTCAGGCATAACAATAGTGGGCATCCCCGTTATGTGCCTTACCTTAGGGGATAAGCTCCAAGTTTCTCCCCCAATGAGACTGATATTCTCTGTGGGATTTTCATAGATGGCTTCTTGTGATATTGAGTTATTTTTATCTCTACCGCTACACTTTGGAGGCTTTTAGTCAAGGAAGAATATTGTATTTTGTCAAATGTTTTTCTGCATCAATTGTGAAGATCATATGGTTCTTGTCCTTTCTTCTATTAATGTGATGTGTCACATAGCTTGATTTACAGATATTTAACAACCCCCATAGCCCTGAAATAAATCCCATTTGGTCATGATGAATATTATTTTAATGTACTGTTGGATCCTATTGACTAGCATCTTGGTGATAATTTTAGCATCAGTGCACATTAGGGATATTAGTCTATAATTCTCTTCTTTATTAGAGTCTTTGTCTGATTTTAGGATCCAGGTAATCTTGGCCTCATAAAATGAGTTTAGAACTTTTTGTTCTATTTATTTTTTTTAAATCTTCAGAAAAATAGATATTAGTTCCTCTTCTTAGTTTTTGACATATAGTTGCTCATAATATGGTCATACAATTATTTGCTCATAATATAGTCATACAATTATTTCAAGTTGGTTGTGATATCTCCTCTTTCATTACTGATTTTGTTTTTGGGGTCCTTTTTTGTTTCTCTTTGATACGTCTGGTTAAGGGTTTATTCATCTTATTAATTCTTTCAAAGAATCAGCTTCTAGTTTCATTGATCTGTTCTAATATTCTTCAGCTCTAACCTTAATTATTTCTCTTCTGCTGCTGGATTTAGGATTTATTTGCTCTTCTTTCTCTAACTCCTTTCAGTGTAAGTTTAGCTTCTGTATTGGAGACTTGTTTCTTGAGAAAGGCTTATATTGTTATATATTTCCCTCGTAGGTCCACCTTTTCTGCATCTGAAATATGGTGAACAACTATAGTTTCATTTTCATGTGTTTCCATTATTTTTAACCCCTTCTTTAATTTCCTGGTTGATTCATGTGTTCTTTGTTAGGATGCTCTTTAGCTTCCATGTATTTGGGTTCTTTCCAAATTTCCTTTTGTGATTAGGTTCAGGTTTCAAAGAATTATGATCTGAAAATATGCAGGGGATGACCCCAATGTTTTGGTATTGGTTGAAACCTGATTTGTGACCCAGGATGTGATCTATTCTGGAGAATGTTCTATGCGCATATGAGAAGGAAGTGTACTCTCTTGCTTTCAGATGCAATATTCCGAATACATCTGTGAAGTCCAGTTGGTCCAGTGTGTCGTTCAAATCCCTCATTTCTTTATTGATCTTCTGCTTAGATGATATGTCCATTGTAGGGAAGGTGGTGTTAAAGTTTCCTATTGTATTATTGTCAATGTATTTCTATAATTTTGTTTTTAATTGGCTTATATAATTGGCTGATTTCATGTTAGGACATAAATACTTACAATTGTTTGATCATCTTGATGTATAGACCATATAATTATGATATAGTGTCTTTCCTTATCTCTTATTACATACTTTGGTTTATTTATTTCTTTTAGATTTTATTTATGCATTTGAGAGATAGAGGGAGAGAGAGATCCAGAGAGAGCATGAGCAGAGGGAGAGGCAGAGAGAGAGGGAGAAGGAGGCACCCCATTGAGCAGGGAGTCTGACATGGAGTTCAATCCCACGACCTTAAGATCATGACTTGAGCCATAAGCAGACACTTAACCATTTGAGCCACCCAGGCATCCCACAGACTTTGGCTTAAAATCTAATGTGTTTTATATAAGGACTGCCATCCCAGCTTTATTTTGATGTCCGAGAGCATGAAAATGTTTTTCATATCCTAATTTTCTATTTAGAGATGGTGTTAGTTCTTCCAAAATACTCCACCCCAAAATGCCTAGAACTAACACAGGAATTCAGTGAAGTGTCAGGATATCAAATTAATGTACACAAATATGTGGAATTTCTATACACCAACAAGAAGACGAAAGAGGAATTAACTAATTGGTCACATTTACAATTGCACCCAAAACAATAAGATATATAGAAATAAATCTATCCAAAAGGCAAAGAATATGTACTCAGGAAACTATAGAATAGTCATGAAAGAAATTGAGGAAGACACAAAGAAATGGAAGACACTCCATGTTCATGGATTGGAAGACCAAACATTGTGATAATATCTATGCTACCTAGAGCATTGAATGCAATCCTTATCAAAATACCATCACCCTTTTTTTTTTTTCAAAAAAATGGAACAAATAATCCTAAAATTTGTATGAACCATAAAAGCACCCAAATAGCCAGAGTAATTTTGAAAATAAAAACCAAAGTTTGTGACATCACAAATAGAGACTTCAACCTCTATAAAGCTGTAATCATCAAGACAGTATGGTATTGGCAGAAAAACAGGCCCATAGAGCAATAAAACAGAAGAGAGAACTCAGAAATGGACCGTCAGCTCTACAGTCAACTCATCCTCAATAAAGCAGGAAAGAATGTCCGATGGAAAAAAAAGAGTCTCTTCAACAAATGGTGTTGGGAAATCTGGACAGCCACATGCAGAAGAATGAAAATGGAGCATTTCCTTACACCACACACAAAATCAATCACAGATTGGGTGAGAGACCTCAATGTGAGACAGGGATAGATCAAAATCCTTGAGGAGAACACAGACAGCAACGTCTTTGACCTCAGCCAAAGCAAATTTTTCCTAGAAACATCACCAAAGGAAAGGGAAGCAAGGACAAAAGTGAGCTATTGGGACTTCATCAATATAAAAAGGCTGTGGGGGAACCTGGGTGGCTCAGTGGCTTG
Source organism: Mellivora capensis (assembly GCA_004024625.1). Lineage (NCBI taxonomy): Eukaryota > Metazoa > Chordata > Mammalia > Carnivora > Mustelidae > Mellivora > Mellivora capensis. Next base: position 5,699 of record PISX010025212.1, read on the forward strand.
TGCCTCTGCCTTCAGCTCAGGTCCTGATCTTGGGGTCCTGAGATCAAGTCCTGCATTGGGCCCTCTGTTCAGCGGGGAACCTGCTTCCCTCTCTCTCTGCCTGCCTCTCTGCCTACTTATGATCTCTCTCTGTCAGATAAATAAATAAATAAATCTATAAAAAGGAGATAGACGAAAAGGTTTGCACAGCAAGGGAGAGAGTCAAGAAAATCAAAAGACAACATACAGAATGGGAAAAGATATTTGCAAATGACATATCAGATAAAGGACTAGTATCCAACATCCATAAAAAAACACTTATCAAACTCAATACCCAAAGAACAAATAATCCAACCAAGAAATGGGCAGAAGACACAAACAGATATTTCTGCAAAGAAGACATCCAAATGGGGCAATGGATACACGAAAAAGTTCTCCATATCACTCAGCATGGGACAAATACAAATCAAAAGCACAATGAGATAACACCTCAACCAGAATTGCTAAAATTAAAAAAAAAATAGTAAATGACGGAAGTTGGTGAGGATGTGGAGAAAGAGGAGGCCTCCTACACTGTTGTTGGAAATACAAGCTGGCACAGTCACTCTGGAAAACAGTACAGAGGTTCCTCAAAAAGTTGAAAATGGAGCTACTCTATGACCTAAAATTTGCACTACTGGATATTTACTTTAAAGATACAAATGTAGTGATCAGAAGGAACAAGTGCACCTCAGTGTTTATAGCAGCAATATTGACAATAGCCAAAGTATGGATGGAGCCCAAATGTCCATCAGTAGGTGAATGGATAATGAAGATGTGGTGTATATATACAATGAGATATTATACAGCCATCAAAAAAAAAAGAGAAAGAAATCTTGCCGTTTGCAAAAACATGGCTGGAACTAGAGGCTATTATGCTAAGGAAAATAAATCAATTAGAGAAAGGCGATTATCATATGATCTCACTGATACGAGGAATTTGAGAAACAATACAGAAGATCATAGGGGAAGGGAGGAAAAAATGAAACAAGATGAAACCAGAGAGGTAAACAAGCCATAAGAGACTGTTAATATCAGGAAACAAACTGAGGGCTGCTGGATTGGAGAGGGGTGGGGAGTAGGTGGTGGCTGGGTGATGGGCATTGGGGAGGGTATATGCTATGGTGAGCATTGTGAATTGTGTGAGACTGATGAATCACAGACCTGTACTCCCAAACTAATAATTCACTACATGTTAATTAAAAAAAATAGAGTCCAAAAGTAAAAAGAAACCATGAAAGGAAAAAAAAAAGGGGGGGGGGAAGGAGCATCTTGTGGAGAGCATATAGATGGGTTTACTTCTTTTTAAGATTTTATTTATTTATTTGACAGAGAGAGCGAGCGCACAAACAAGCAGAGCAGCAGGGGGAGAGGGAGAAGCAGGCTTCCTACTGAGCAGAAAGACTGATGTGGGGCTCGATCCCTAGACCCTAAGATCAAGAACTGAGCTGAAGGCAAATGCTTAAATGACTGAGCCACCCAGGCACCCCTGGGCTTTCCCTTTTATGTCCAATCTGATACCCAGTGTCTTTTGTTTAGAACTTTTGGTTGATTTACATTCAGAGTGACTATTAAAATATATTAGTTTAGTGCCATTGTATTATCTGCATTATCCCTGTTTCTGTAAACTGCCTCTGATTCTTCCTGGTCTATGTTACTTTTGGACAATCTATTCATTTTCAGGATCCTCTTTACTATTTCCTGCAAGGTTGTTTTAGTGATCACATATTCCTTCAGTTTCTGTTTATCCTGGAAGTTCTTTATTTGTCATTCTATTCTGAATGGCAACCTTGCTGGAAAAGTATTTTTGGCTTTATGATTTCTCATATAGTACCTTGAGTATATCATGCTAGTGCTTTCTGGACTGCCTGGTCTCTGTGGATAGATCTTCTGCAGGCCTAATATTTCTACTCTTGTAGGTTAAGAAACTCTTTCTTGAACTGCTCTTGGGATTTTGTCTCTCCCACCTCTCTGAAATTTACAAGCTTGACCATTATATGTTGGGGTGTTGATATATTTTTATTGACTTTGAGAGGTGTCTTCTCTACCTCCTGGAATTGCATGCCTGTTTCCGTCCCCAGATTAGGGAAGTTTTCAACCATGATTTACTCAAATACATCTTTTGTCCCTCTCTCTATCTCTTTCTTCTTTCTCAGGGAATCCAATAATTCCAATATAAATCAATTTTATGTCATCCCTGATCTCTTGAAGCCTCCACTCATGGTCCATTAGTTGTTTTCTCTCTTTTCCTAATCTTCCTTTATTTCCATAAACTTACCCTCTATGTAACTGACATTCTCTACTGCATTATTTACCCTAGCTTTTAGAGCATCCAATGTCAACTGCACCTCAGTTACAGCATTTTATAGTGAAATATGATTAGATTTTATTTCTGTGCTAAGATATTTTCTAATGTCTTTTATGCTTTTTTTCCCAAGGCAATCCCATAATTTTATAATTATTATCCTGAATTCCAGCTCTGATATTTTACTTTTATCCATATTGATTAGATATGTGTCAGAGACTATTACCTTCTGTTACCTCCTGTTATTTCTTTCATTGTGAATTCACCTTCTTGTCATGTTGCCCAGAATATAATACACGAGAAAGATAAGGAAATTAAAAATAACAACCACAACCTAAGTGAAATACATACTACACATATCCAAAGAGAGCAGAAGAAAAAAAAAAAAAAGGAGGGGGGGAAATATAATGCCGTAGATGGACAAAACATGGTGATCCACCTGGCAGTGGGTGTATTCTGGTCTGTTTGTTAGAAGGCAATAAATCCCCAAAGTGTAAAGAGAGCAAACTTTATATATATACAAAAATAAAATTGAGAACTGTGAAAGGAACCCAAAAGTGAAGAATATGTCCATAAAATATAAATATAAAAAATAAAGTTAAAAAAGATTTAAGAAAAAAAGACTAGATAAAATAAGATACTAGTTAAAAAGGAATAAAAGAAAAAGATAAAATAAAAAATTTAAAATGAAATATTAAGGGATAATTAGAGAAAATATTGAATTTTATACAATATTCTACCCTAGTGCTAGAATTTTTCAGTCCTGTGTGACCTGTAAACTTGCTGTTTACCTGATTCCAACTTGTCTTCTGAAGGAGGGGACTTCTGACCTGATTCCCTATGTCTGTTGCCTGGTTGCCTGGGCAGATTTACACCACCCTGTACCAGGGTACGTGGGTCAGTGTGGCCTGTTTCTACTTGATCTATGTGGCCTTGTGCCCTCAAGACTTTCCAAGTCTCCTCAGAAGGTGAAAATAAAAATGACCTTGTCCTTGACATCAGGTACTAGAGCTGAAAGATTGTGGTTCCCTCTCTTCATTCAAAACTCAGGGATAACTGGTCTTCATTTTTATGTGTGCCACACAGTAGATTCCTGTGGCACTTGCCACACTGATCTTCCCAGGAAGTCAGAGGGGGCATCGTGTCTCTAACCTTTGCAGATCGTCACATGGAGAGCATGTCTGATCATGCCTTGGTTCATGATTTCTGTTGAACTGAGCTGAGAGTCCCCTCCTTGTTCCACTGACCATAGCAGGTTTCTGCACTCCAATGCTGTGGAACTTATCTGGCTCAGGCACCGCTGTTATTTCCATGACCCTTGGATCCTGAGACCACACTGTTGCACCTAGGATTCAGTCCCACATCACTATCTGCACACCTTTCTGGCTGGGACATATCTCACATGAAAAAAATTCTATAGATACAACTTATGCTGCCAGGCTATATCATTTTCTGGTAGCCAGCATACTGAGGCTCCCTCCCCCTGCTCTTTATATTGGGATACACCCCTCAGATTCACTTCTCTGAACCTCCTACCTTACAGAAAGTGGTTGCTTTTCTATTTATACAAGTACATAAATTTTGTTTAAATCACTGCAATCACTGCAGATTAAATCACTGCTATTCATAATGATATAGAACTTATATAGCTAATTTGAAGGGACCCATGAAATGAGGACCCCTATTTTTCACTACAAAGTGTGAAAGTGTAGTATACAAAGTATACTACAAAGCTGTGATCACCAAGACAGCATGGTACTGGCATAAAAACAGACACATAGACTAGTGAAACAAAGTAAAGAGCCCAGATATGGACCCTCAAATCTATGGTCAAATAATCTTTGACAAAGCAGGAAAAAATATACAGTGGAAAAAGACAGTCCTTTCAATAAATGGTGCTGGGAAAGTTGGGCAGCTATGTGTAGAAGAATGAAAATCGACCATTCTCTGACACCATAAACAAAGATAAATTTGAAATGCATAAAAGACCTCAGCGTGAGGCAGGAATCCATCAGAATCCTAGAGGAGAACATAGGCAGTAACTTCTTCGACATCGGTCACAGCAACTTCTTTCAAGATATGTCTCCAAAGAAGATATTTGCAAATGACAGTACAGACAAAAGGCTGATATCCGGGATCTATAAAGAACTTCTCAAACTCAACACACACAAAACAGATAATCATGTCAAAAAATGGGCAGAAGACATGAACGGACACTTCTCCAATGAATACATACAAATGGCTATTTGACACGTGAAAATATGTTCATGATCCCTAGCCATCAGGGAGATTCAAATTAAAACCACATTGAGATACCACCTCACACCAGTTAGAATGGCCAAAATTAGCAAGACAGGAAATAACGTGTGTTGGAGAGGATGTGGAGAAAGGGGAACCCTCTTACACTGTTGGTGGGAATGCAAGTTGGTGCAGCCACTCTGGAGAACAGTGTGGAGGTTCCTCAAGAAGTTAAAAATAGAGCTTCCCTAGGACCCTGCAATTGTGCTACTGGGTATTTACCCTAAAGATACAGATGTGGTGCAAAGAAGGGCCATCTGTACCCCAATGTTTATAGCAACAATGGCAACGGTCGCCAAACCTTGGAAAGAACCCAGATGCCCTTCAACAGATGAATGGATAAAGAAGATGTGGTCCATATACACTATGGAGTATTATGCCTCCATCAGAACGGATCAGTACCCAGGTTTTGTAGCAACATGGATGGGACTGGAAGAGATTATGCTGAGTGAAATAAGCCAAGCAGAGAGAGTTAATTATCATATGGTTTCACTTATTTGTGGAGTATAACAAATAACATGGAGGACATGGGAAGATGGAGAGAAGAAGGGAGTTGAGGGAAATTGGAAGGGGAGGTAAACCATGAGAGACTATGGACTCTGAAAAACAACCTGAGGGGTTTTGAACGGGCAGGGTGTGGGAGCTTAGGGGAGCCTGGTGGTGGGTCTTAGGGAGAGCCCGTTTTGCATGGAGCACTGGGTGTGGTGCAAAAACAATGAATACTGTTACCCTGAAAAGAAATTAAAATAAATTAATTAATTAAGAAAAAAGATATGTCTCCAAAGGCAAAAGAAACAAAAGAAAAAATGAATTTTGGGGACTTCATCAACATCAAAAGCTTCTGCACAGCAATGGAAACAATCAACAAAACAAGAGTCAACATATGAAATAGGGAAAGAAATTCGCGAATGACAATACAGACAAATGTCTGATATCCAGGATCTATAAAGAACTTCTCAAACTCAACACACACAAAACAGATAATCATGTCAAAAAATGGGCAGAAGACATGAATGGACACTTCTCCAATGAAGACATACAAATGGCTATCAGACACATCAAGAAATGTTCATCATCACTAGCCATCAGGGAGATTTAAATTAAAACCACATTGAGATTCCACCTTGCCCCGGTTAGAATGGCCAAAATTAACAAGACAGTAAACAATGTGTTTTGGAGAGCATGTGGAAAAAGGGGAACCTTCTTACACTGTTGTTGGGAATGCAAGTTGGTGCAGCCACTTTGGAAAACAGTGTGCACTTTCCTTAAGAAATTACAAATAGAGCTTCCCTATGACCCTGCAATTGCACTACTGGGTATTTACCCCAACAATACAGATGTAGTGAAAAGAAGGGCGATCTGTACCACAATGTTCATAGCAGCAATGGCCACTGTCACCAAACTGTGGAAAGAACCAAGATGCCATTCAATGGACAAATGTAAAAGATATATGTGGTCCATATATACTATGAGAATTGTGTCTCCATCATAAAGGATGAATACCCATGTTTTGTAGCAACATGGACAGGACTGGAAGAGATTATGCTAAGTGAAATAAGTCAAGCATAGATATTCAATTATCGTACAGTTTCACTTATTTGTGGAGCATAAGGAATAACATGGAGGACATGGGGAGCTGGAGAGGAGAAGGGAGTTGTGGGAAATTGGAAGCGAAACCATCCATAAGAGACTGTGTACTCTGAAATACAATCTGAGGGTTTTGTTGGGGAGGGTTTGGGAGGTTGGATGAGCCTGGTGGTGGGTATTTTGGAGGGCATATATTGCATGAAGCATTGGGTGTGGTGCATAAACATTGATTTCTGGAACACTGAAAAGAAATTAAAAAAATAAAAATAAAAAAATAAAATAATGGGAGTTTAAATGCTCCATGATGATCACACCCACTGAAGCAGACACTGCTATTTTTATTTCTGATTATGAGTCAGATGTTTTCCTAATTTATCATCTGGTATTGTGAGAAATGTCTTAATTTATTGTTGAGGTTATTATTTTATCCTAAAATACTACAAAGACTTTGAGTGACTCCAGAATACTGATGACTTTTTAGAGCAGGAAATAGCTTGCCATCTCTCAGAAAACAGCTTAAGGCTGACAGCACAGAACTCTATGTGTCACCCCAGCCCTGTCCCTGCACTGGTGCCACTGGAGACAGTTTTAAGGACTATGTCAGTGAGAGACACTGTCCTTTCACATACCCACATATGACTTCATAATTTCCCTCTGGATTTATGATGTGAGAAAAGAGTTCCACTAAGAATATCACCTTTTTACAAGTAAAAAGAACACAATCAAGGATATTAAAGGGAAAGGAAATGTTTCAGGTTAGATTAAGGACGAACATACCCTCAGAAGTAGATTGCAACACAGGCCTCAAGAAGCAAGAAACATCTCAAAAATACAACCTAACCTTACGCCTAAAGAAGCTAGGAAAAGAACAGGAAAAGAGCCCAAATTCAGCAGGAGAAGATAAATAAAAATAATTAGATCAGAAATCAATGATATTGAAATAAAAAAAAAAAAACAATATAACAGCTTAACAAGGCAAGGAACTAGTTCCTTGAAGGAATTAAGAAGATTGATATATTTCGTTCCCGGGTTTCGGCACCAAAAAAAAAAAAAAAAAAGAAGATTGATATACACCTAGCCAGAATTACCAGAAAGATAAGGCAAAGGAACCATATACATAAAATTATGAAAGAAAGCAGATGACAGAGCCAACACTTCAGAAATACAAGGAATTATAAGAAGTTATTAGGAGCAAATATATGCCAAAAAGTTAAGTATCCTCTATTGAAGAAATGGATGCATTCTTATAAACATAAACTACCTAAACTAGAAGATGAAGTAATATAAGCTTGGAATAGACCCATATGCAGGAAAGAAATTGAAGCAGGAATAAAAAATGTACTAATAAATGAGAGTACAGAACCAGGTGTTTTTCCAGGGGGTATTCTACCAATCATTTAAGGAAGAATTAATACCTATTCTTCTGAAACTATTCTAAAAACTAAAAATGGAAGGAAAATTCCTAACCCATTCTATGATGTCAGTATTACCCAAACCAAAGACCCCAATGAAAAGGAGAAATACAGGCCAATATCCCTGATGAATACAATTGCAGAAATGCTCAACAAAATACTAACCAAAAGGATCCAATAGTACATAAAAAAGATTATTCACTAGGACCAAGTGGGATTTATTCCTGGGTGGAAATGATGGTTCAACATCCAGAAGTCAATCAATGTGATACACCACATTAATAAAAGGAAGGTCAAGAACCATATGAACCTCTCAATAGATGAAGAAAAAGTGTTTCACAAAAAGCATTTATTTTCTTGATTAAAATTCTCTACCGTGTAAAGGAGACAGGGAACATACCTCAATATCATAAAAACCATATATGAAAATCCCATAGTGAATATCATTCTCAATGTGGAGAAATTGAATGGTTTTCCGCAAGGTCATAATCATGACAAGGATGTCCATTCTCACCACTGTTTATCAGTGTGATAGTGGAAATCTTAGTCTTAGCAATCATACAACAAATAGAAATAAAAGGCTTTCAAATTGTCAAGGAAGCGGTCAAACATTCACTCTTCACAGATGACCTGATACTCTCTGTTGAAAACCCAAAGAGTCACCCCAAAATTGCCAAAACTCTTACAAGAATTCATCAAAGTAGGATATAAAATCAATGACCAGAAATCAGTCAAATTTCTATAGACTAATTATGAGGCAAAAGAAAAAAATGAACGAATTGATGCCATTTACAATTGCATCAAAAACCATTAGATACAGAGTATGGGAGAGGGGGAGACAAGATGGCTGGGAAGTAGGAGGAGGCGCCATTTCAACCTGTACCCAAAAGTGAGCTGATTACCTACCAAAGAATTCCGATCACCCATGAAATCACCTGAGATCAGAATTATACATGTCTGGATCTCTACGGGGGCAGAAGATGCTAGTGCACAGGTAAAGCAGTGTGGGATCATCGGAGTGATATCAGGAGATAAACAAAAGAAGGAGGGAGCCACTAGAGGTGACCCATTGGAAAATAATACCCCAATACAAGAGTTCCCTGCATCTGGGAACCAGTATTAACTTGGAGTCTGGTTAAAAGCACTCAAAAAGAGCAAAGGATCACAGGGGGAAATTGTGGGAATCAGGGTGATTAGGGACAGGGGCTTACATCCCTGGATTCAGGACAGCCACCCCTAGTGCTGAGCCAGAGAGAGTGTGGCAGAGAAACCAGGTCTTGGTCCCTGAGCCGCCAGCACGCCTGAGAGTGTATGGGGTCCCATGAGGGGCTGGGAGCCTCGCCAGTCTGCAGAAGCACAGCCTTTTTGCACTCTCCATGCGAGTGCCATGCTGTGCTATCAGGGCCTGAGACACTCACGCCCCCCCCCACCCGCCCCGAGAGAGGTGCACGGAGGTGCCAGCCCGGCACTGGAAAGACCAGGCACTCCCAGCCTGGGCCAGTGGGAAAATCTCAGTATGCAATCATTGCTTGGAACCTATCTGGCGGTACGGAGCTGCCCAGACAGCCACTGCTGTCATGGTTTTGGGTACAAGCAGGAGTTCCTGTGTCCCCAGGGACTGTGACTGGGAACATGATCTGCCAGCGGCCAATGGGGAACTTATGTGCTCTGCAGCACCCAGAGGGGAACAGACTGAGGCTTCTCTCTGAGAGGGAGGTCAGAGTGCAGTTTGCTTTCCTCTAAACCTCCAAAAACCATCAAAAGCTGTCAAGGCAAGAGAAAAAAAATGTATGAACAAACAAACATAAAAGCCTCCAGAGAACAAAAGCCTGAAAAACACGTCTTAATTTCCTCAGAGTCCACTCCCTTGAGGGGTGCAGGAGGACTTAACTCAGGGAACATTGCTTGAAAACCCACGTGGCAGACCCCTCCCCCAGAAAACCAACAAGGAAAAAAAAAAGAGGACAAGAGAATAACCACCACTACTTCATAGATACAACTTTTATTTTTAGTACGTTCCCACTACCCTGGTTCATTTTTTTATATATAGACAATTTGTTAACCTATTTACCATCACAGTAAGATGTCCAGTACATCAAATTCCATAATAACCTTTTAATCTGAACTTTTTGATACATATATCCGTTTTTTTCTTTTGCTTTCTATTTTTATTTTTTTAAGTTTAGTTTAATTTATTCTTTTCTTTATTTTTATTTGTTAATATTCACATAGAGTTAAACTTCAAGTTAATCCCCTTTCCCAAATCAATGCTACCCCTATAGGTAAACCAATTTTTAATCCCCATTTATCTTAGGAAAGTTGAGTCCTTTAACAAAGATATCAAGATACATCCAGGAAGAATCAAAATAACCTTCCTCACCCACACTGAGACTTTATAACTACTCTCCCATCTTTTTCTTCTGCCAGTGTTTCTGTGTATTTGTGTTTGTCCTGATAGTATATAAATCTTATACTGGATGCCTTTTGTGTGTGTGTGTGTATGTGTGTGTGTGCTTTTATATATATATTTCTTTTTCTTGTCATATAATTTTATCAGTCTTTTTGTTTGACTGTTTTTGTTTGTATACTTCATAAATCTTACCTTGGGGCTCATTTGGGCTGAGCTTTCTCTTTTATCTTCCCTTTTTATCCTCTCTCTCTCTCTCTCTGTTCTTTCCTTTTTTCTCTTGTTTGGGTGGGGACTCCTGATTGCTCAGAAGCGTTCCAGGGTGCACCTTGAATGCAACATGGTCGATAAATCCAGCTACACTGTTTAGCCATCTTTCTCTCTCTCTCACCAAAATGATTAGGAGGAGGAATTCCCAACAGAAGAAAAATTCAGAGGATGGGCCTTCTACAACAGAGTTAATGGCTACCGACATAGACAATATGTCAGAAAGGGAATTCAGGCTAACAATTATCCAGGCAATAGCTAGGTTGGAGAAAGCCATGGATGACCAAATGGAATTGATTAGAGCATGGGGTCCAGTGAGGGGCTGGGAGCGTTGCCAGCTGGCAGAAACATAGCCTTTTTGCATCTTCCACGCGAGTGCTGTGCCACACTATCAGAGCCTGAGACACGCGCAGCCCACACTCTCCCCTGAGAGAGGTGCATGCAGGCACCAGCCCGGTGGCTCTCAGCACTCTGGGGAGACGCGCGTGCCCCATGCTCTCCCCTGAGAGAGGTGCGCGCAAGCACCAGCCCCTTGCTCTCGGCGCTCTCAGACCCAGAAAGACCAGGCACTTCCAGCCCGGGCCAGGGGGAAAATCTCAGTGTGCGATTCCTGCTTGGAACCTCTCTGGCAGTCCAGAGCTGCCCAGACAGCTGCTGCTATCATGGTTTTGGGTACAAAGCAGGAGTTCCTGTGTCCCCAGGGACCGCAACTCGGAATTTGCTCTGCCAGTGGCCAAGGGGGAACTTATGTGCTCTGCAGCACCCAGAGGGGAGCAGACTGAGGCTTCTCTCTGAGAGGGAGGTCTGGGTGCAGTTTGCTTTCCTCTAAACCTTCAAAAACCATCAAGAGATGCTAAGGGGAGAGAAAACAAGTGAACAAATATAAAAACCTCCAGAGAACAGAAGCCTGAAGGGCCGGTTTCCTCAGAGCCCACCCCCTTGAGGGGGGTGGGAGGACTTGACTCAGGGAATACTGCCTGAAAACCCACATGGCAGGCCCCACCCCAGAAAACCAACCAGGAAAAAATAAAGAGAGAGAGAGAAAAAATACAACAAAAGAACAACGACCACTACGTCATAGATACAACTTTTATTTTTAATTCGTTCCCAATATCCTGGTTCATTCTTCTTAAAAATATAGACAATGTTTTTAACCTATTTACCATCATGATAAGATGTCCAGTACATCAAATTTCATAACAACCTTTTAACCTGAACTTTTTGTTACATATACCCGTGTTTTTCTTTTGCTTTTCTATTTTGTAATTTCTTTTAACTTTTAGCTTACTTTAGTTTAGTTTATTCCTTTTTTGTATTTTTACTTTTTTTAATTCATATAGAGTTAAATTTAACGGTAATCTCCTTTCCCTAATCAGTGTTACCCCTATATGTAAACCAATTTTTAATACACCTTTATCTTAGGAAAGTTGAGTCTTTTAACAAAGATATCAAGATACATCCAGGAAGAATCAAAATAACCTTCCTCTCCCACACTGAGAATTTATAACCACTCTCTCATCTTTTTCTCCCGTGAAAGTTTCTGTGAATTTGTGCTTGTCTTGATAGTATATAAATCTTATATTTGGGGTTCTTTTTCACGAGGTTCTTTCTTTTTTTCTTGTTTATATATTTTTTGCTTTTATATATATATATATTTTTTCTTTCTCTTGTCATATACTTTTATTGGTCTTTTTGTTTGTCTGTTTTTGTTTGTATACTTCATAAATCTTACCTTGGGGCCCATTTGGACTGAGTCTTCTGTTTTATCTTCCCTTTTTTTTTCCTGTCTCTCTTTATCTCTCACTCTTTTTTTCTTTTTTCTTTCATTTGGGTCGGGACTGCTGATTGGTCAGAAACACTCCAGGGTGTACCTCGACTGCACCATGGTCGATACATCCAGCTACATCCGTTCAGCCATCTCTCACTAAAATGACTAGGAGGAGGAATGCCCAACAGAAGAAAAATTCAGAGGATGGTCCTTCTACAACAGAGCTAATGGCTACTGATATAGACAATATGTCTGAAAGGGAATTCAGGTTAACAAATATCCAGGAAATAGCTAGGTTGGAGAAAGCCATGAATGACCAAATGGAATTGATTAGGGTAGAACTGAAAGCCACCACGGATGATGTTCACAATGTTAGGGAAGAACTGAAAGCCACCAGGGATGGTATTCACAATGCTCTCAATGAGTTCCAATCTAATCTTAATTCTCTAAATGCTAGGGTAACTGAGAAAGAAGATAGAATTAGTGATCTGGAGGACAAACAGATAGAGAGAGAGGATCAGGAGGAAGCCTGGAACAAACAGCTTAGAAGCCATGAAAACAGAATCAGGGAAATAAATGATGCCATGAAACTCTCCAATGTCAGAATTATTGGAATCCCTGAAGGGGAGGAGAAACAAAAAAGTCTAGAAGATACAGCGGAACACGTTATCCAAGAAAATTTTCCCAATATCTTGAATGGAACCAGCATTCATAGTGTAGAGGCAATACGGTTTCCCCCCAAGATTATAGATTCTCGAAAGACCTCGGGACACCTAATAGCAAGAATGAAGAATTATAATGGTAGGCAAGCCCTCTTGAAGGAAGCTAGGACAAAGAAGCTCCTTATATACAGAGGAAAGCCCATCAGAATAACGTCAGATTTGTCCAAAGAAACCTGACAAGCCAGAATGGGCTGACAAGATATATTCTGGACACTAAATGAGAAGAACATGCAACCAAAATACTTTATCTAGCAAGACTGACATTCAAAGTGGATGGAGAGATAAAGAGTTTCCAAGACTGGCAAGGCTTAAAGGAGTATGCGACCACCAAGCTGACACTGCAGGAAATATTAAGGGGGGGTTCTATAAAAGAGAAAAAATCCAAAGAATATCATTGAACAGAAATATAGAGAAAATCTACAGAACGAAAGACCTCAAAGGTAACATAATGTCAATAAGCATGCATTTATCAATAATCACTCTCAATGTGAATGGCCTAAATGCGCCCATAAAGGGACACAGGGTTGCAGATTGGATAAAACGACAGGACCCATCCATATGTTGTCTACAAGAGACCCATTTTGAACCTAACGATACACCCAGACTGAAAGTGAAGGGATGGAGAAGCATCTTTCATGCCAATGGGCCTCAAAAGAAGGCTGGGGTATTGATTCACATATCAGATAAATTAGATTTTAAACTAAAGACTGTAATCAGAGTTACAGAAGGACACTACATCATACTTAAAGGGACTATCCACTAAGAAGATCTAACAATTGTAAATATTTATACCCCCGATATGGGTGCAGCCAATTATATAAGAAAACTATTAATCAAGATAAAGAGTCCTATCGATATGAATACATTTATAGTAGGAGATCTCGACACACCTCTCTCAGTAATAGACAGATCATCCAAGCAGAAAATCAATAAAGAAACAAAAGCATTGAATGAAACATTGGGCCAGATTGACCTCATAGATATACACAGAACATTCCACACTAAAACAACAGAATACTCATTCTTCTCAAGTGCACATGGAACCGTCTCCAGAATAGACCACATACTGGGTCACAAATCAGGACTCAACTGATACCAAAAGACTGAGATTATTCTCTGCAAATTCTCAGATCACAATGCTTTGAAACTGGAGCTCAATCACAAGGAAAAGTTTGGAAGGAACTCAAACACCTGGAAACTAAAGCAGCGCACCTTGCTTAAGAATGCTTGAATCAACCAGGAAATGAAAGAAGAACTTAAACAATTCATGGAAACCAATGAGAATGAAGACACTTCAGTCCAAAACCCATGGGATACAGCAAAGGCGGTCCTAATGGGGAAATGTATAGCCATCCAAGCCTCCTTCCAAAAAATTGAAAAATTCAGAATATAGCAGCTGTTTCTACACCTTAAGGAACTGGAGAATCAACAACAAATCAAGCCAACTCCACACATAAGAAGGAAAATAATCAAGAATAGAGCAGAGATGAATGAGGTAGATATTAGAGATACAGTAGAACATATCAATGAAACTAGAAGCTGTTTTTTTGAAAGAGTTTATAAGATATATAAATGTTTGGCTACACTATTCCAAAGGAAAAGAGAGAATATTCAAATTAATAAAATTATGAATGAAAAGGGAGAGATCACAACTAACACAAAGGAAGAAGAATCAATCACCAGAAGTTATTATCAACAGTTATATGCGAATAAGTTAAACAACCTAGATGAAATGGATGCATTCCTGGAAAAATATAAACTCCCAAAATTGAACCAGAAGGAAATTGACAACCTTTATAGACCGATATCTAGTAACGAGATTGAAGCAGTGATCAAAAACCTCCCAAGAAACAAGAAGCCAGGGCCAGAAAGATTCCATGGGGAATTCTCCCAAGCTTTCAAGGAAGAAATAACACCTATTCTCCTGAAGCTGTTTAAAAAAAACATTGAAGCAGAAGGAAAACTTCCAGACTCTTTTTATGAAACCAGCATTCCCCTGATCCCCAAACCAGGCAAAGACCACACCAAAAAGGAAAATTTCAGACCAATATCACTGATGAGTATGGATGCTAAGATTCTCAACAAGATCCTAGCAAACAGGATCCAACAGCGCATTAAAAAGATTATCCACCATGACCAGGTGGGATTCATCCCTGGCTTACAAGTATGGTTCAACATAGGCAAATCAATCAACATAATAGAACAAATCAATAAGAGAAGAGAGAAGAACCACATGGTCCTCTCAATAGATGCAGAAAAAGCTTTTGACAAAACCCAGCATCCAGTTCTGTTTAAAACATTTCAAAGTATAGGGGTAGAGGAAACATTCCTGAACTTCATAAAATCTATCTATGAAAGACCTACAGCAAACATCATCCTCATTGGGAAAAAGCTCACAGCCTTCCCGTTGAGATCAGGAACACGACAAGGATGCCCACTCTCACCACTCTTGTTCAACATAGTATTAGAAGTCCTAGCAACAGCAATCACTCAACAAAGAGAAATGAAATGTATCCAAATTGGCAAGGAAGAAGTCAAACTCTCTCTTCGTAGATTACATGATAGTTGATATGGAAGACCCAAAAGACTCCACAACCAAACTACTAGAAATCATACAGCAATTCAGTAATGTGGCAGGATATAAAGTCAGTGTACAGAAATCAGTGGCTTTCTTATATACTAACAATTAAAATACAGAAAGGGAAATTAGAGATTTGATTCCATTTAGTATAGCACCAAGAACCATAAAATTCCTGGGAATCAACCTAACCATGGAGGTAAAGGATGTGTACTCGAGGAAGTACAGAACTCTCATGAAAGAAACTGAAGAAGACACAAAAAGATGGAAGACCTTTCCATGATCTTGGATCGGAAGAATAAACATTGTTAAAATGTCTATGTTGCCTAGAGCAAACTATACTTGTAATGCCATTCCGATCAAAATTCCACTGGTATTTTTCAATTAGCTGGAGCAAATAATCCTAAAATTTGTATGTAATTAGAACAGAACCCGAATTCCTAAGGAAATGTTGAAGAACAAATATAAAACGGGTGGCATCATGTTACCTGATTTCAAGCATTACTACAAAGCTGTGATCACCAAGACAGCATGGTACTGGCATAAAAACAGTCACATTGACCAGTGGGGCAGAGTAGAGAGCCCAGATAAGTACCCTCAACTCTATGGACAAATAATCATCGACAAAGCAGGAAAAAATATAAGGAAAAAATATACAGTGGAAAAAAGACAGTCTCTTCAATAAATGGTGATGGGAAAATTGGACAGCTATATGAAGAAGAATGAAACTTGACCATTCTCTTACACCGTACACAAAGATAAACTCGAAATGTATATAAGACCTCAACCTGAGACAGGAATCCATCAGAATCCTAGAGGAGAATATAGGCAGTAACCTCTTTGATATCAGACCCAGTAACTTCTTTCAAGATATGTCTCCAAAGATGAACCATGAGAGACTATGGACTCTGAAAAATAACCTGAGGGTTTTGAAGGGGCAGGGGGTGGGAGGTTGGGGGAGCCTGGTGATGGGTAATATGGAGGGCACATATTGCATGGAGCACTGGGTGTGGTGTAAAACTATGAATTCTGTTATGCTGAAAAGAAATATATATATCTCCAAAGGCAAAGGAAACAAAAGCGAAAATGAACTTTTGAGACTTCATCAAGATCAAAACCTTCTGCACAGCAAAGGAAACAGTTAACAAAAAAAGAGGCAACCCAGGGAATGGGAGAAGACATTTCCAAATGAAAGTACAGAGAGGGACGCCTGCATGGCTCAGTCGGTTAGGCGACTACCTTCCACTCAGGTCATGATCCCAGAGTCCTGGGAACGAGTCCCACATCGGGCCCCTTGTTTGGCTGGGATCCTGCATCTCACTCGTTCTCTGCCTGACATTCTGCCTGCCTGTGCTCACTCTCTATCTCTCTGACAAATAAATAAATAAAATCTTAAAAAAATAAAGAAAAAAGAAAGTACAGACAAAAGGTTGATATCCAGGATCTATAAAGAACTTCTCAAACTCAACACACACAAAACAGATAATCATATCAAAAAATGGGCAGAAGATATGAACAGACACTTTTTCAATGAAGACATCCAAATGGCTATCAGACACATGAAAAAATATTCATCATCACTAGCCATCAAGGAGATTCAAATTTAAACCACATTGTGATACCACCTTACACCAGTTAGAATGGCCCAAATTAGTAAGGCAGGAAACAAAGTGTGTTGGAGAGGATGTGGAGAAAAGGGATCCCTCTTACATTGTTGTTGGGAATGCAAGTTGGTGCAGCCACTTTGGAGAACAGTGTGGAGATTCCTCAAGAAATTAAAAATAGGGCTTCCCTATGACCCTGCAATTGCACTACTAGGTATTTACCCCAAAGATACAGATGTGGTGAAAAGAAGGGCCATCTGTACCCAAATGTTTATAACAGCCATGGCCACGGTCGTCAAACTGTGGAAAGATCCAAGATGCCCTTCAACAGACGAATGGATAAGGAAGATGTGTTCCATATACACTCTGGAGTATTATGCCTCCATCAGAAAGGATGAATACCCAACTTTTGTAGCAACATGGATGGGACTGGAAGAGATTATGCTGAGTGAAATAAGTCAAGCAGAGAGAGTCAATTATCATATGTTTTCACTTATTTTTGGAGCATAACAAATAACATGGAGGACATGGGGTGATGTAGAGGAGAAGGGAGTTGAGGGAAATTGGAAAGGGAGGTGAACCATGAGAGACTATGGACTGTGAAAATCAACCTGAGGGTTTTGAAGGGGCAGGGGGTGGGAGGTTGGGGGATCCAGGTGGTGGGTATTAAGGAGGGCACGTATGGCGTGGAGCACTGGGTGTGGTGCAAAAACGATGAATACTGTTATGCTGAAAAGAAATAAAAAAAATAACAAAATAACAAAACAAAATAAAAAAATCATTAGATACCTATGAATGAACCAAACCAAAGAGCAAAGTAACTGTATAGGAAAAAAAAAAAAAAAACTATAAAAATCTCATAAAATAATTTGAGGGAGACACAAAGAAATGGGAAAGCAGTCCATGCTCATGTATTGGAAGAACAGCACTGTAAAAATCTCTGGGCTCCCAGGAAGAATGTATACATTCATTGCAATCTCTATAAGAAACCATTAACATTTTTTAAAGACCTGGTTAATCCTAAAATTTGTAAGGAATCAAAAGAGTGCCCAGCTAGCCCAAGGAATATGATGTGACGAGCACTGAATATTATACACAACTAATGAATCATTGAACAGTATATAAAAAATAATGATGTACTGTATGTTTTCTAATGAATTTAAATTAAAAAAAAAACCAATGATGGTGGCATCACAATTCCACATTTGAAACAACCTTACAAATCTATAATCACCAAGCTAGTATTTTACTGGCAATAAAACAGTTACATAATCAATGGAACAGAATAGAGAACCAGATATGGTCCCTCAACTCAATGGGCAACTAATCTTTGACAAAATAGGATAGATAGAATATCCAAAGGCGGGGGGGTGAGTCTCTTTCAACAAATGATGTTGGGAAAAATGGACAGCCACATGCAGAAGAATGAAACTGAACCATTTTCTTACAATATACAAGAAAATAAATTCAAAATGGATTAAATACCTGAAAGTGAGAGAGGAATCCAACAAAATCCTAGATGAGAATACAGGCAGCAACCTCTTTGACCTCAGTCATAGTAACTTGTTGCATGCCATGTCTTCAAAGGCAAGGGAAACAGTTATAAAAATGAAGATAAAAAGCTTTTGCATAGGAAAGGAAATATCAACAAAAACAAAAGAAACCTACAGAATGAGGGGTATATTTACCAATATCTTATTGTATAATGGGCTAACATCCAAAAATGTATATTTCATTTCAAGGACCAGCTAGTATACATTATCCAATGTAAAATAACTTATCAAACAAATAAAAAACAAATAATCCAGCCAAGAAATTGTCAGAAACCATGAAAAGATATTTCTCCAAAGAAGACATAGACATGACCAGCAGACACAGGAAAAAATCCTCCACATCGGGGAAATTCAAATCAAGACCCCAAAGAGATAATACCACACATCAGTCAGAATGGCTACAATTAAGACAGGAAATGACAGATACTGGAAAAGGGGGAAACTCTTACAGTACTGGTGGCATTGCAAGCTAGTACAGCCACTCTGGAAAACAGTATATGCTTTCCTCAAGAAGTTAAAAATAAGGATACCTGGTTGGCTCAGTCAGTGAAGAAGTTAAAAAATCGAGCTATCTTATGACAAAGCAATTGCACTCCTAGGTATTTACACAAAGGTTACAAATATAGTGATGGGAAGGAGCACTTACACGTCAATATTTAGAGCAGCAATGTACACAATAGATAAAATATCGAAATAATCCATATATCCCTCAACAGATGTATGCATAAAAATATAAATAAAAATTAAATATACATAATATAAAATGTAAGATTTAAGAATGTATTATAATATAATTATAATTATATCATCTAATATATAATTATACAAAGCATATATAGTGTATAATAAATATAGTATAATATATAATACAAATATGAACACAATTTTTAATATATACATATAAAATTTGAGTCTACTTTCTTGATTGCTGTGTAATATTCCATTTTGTATATATATAAAATATATAATTATATAATGATGGATAATAATATATGTAATAATTTTATAATATAAGTATACTTATATAATACTTATATAGTTATATTATATATAATTATAAATTATATAATAATGGGTAATAATTACATCAAAATTAATAATGGAATATTACACAGCCATCATTCCTTGATTAGTTGGAACTAGTGGGTGTTATGATAAGTGAAACAAGTCAACTAGAGAAGGACAATTATCATTTGATTTCATTCATATGTGGAATTTAAGAAACAAAAGAGAGGATCATAGGGGAATAGAGGGAATAATAAAATAAGACTAAATCAGAGAGAGACAAATGATAAAAGACTCAACTATATTAAACAAACGGAGGGTTGCTGGTGGGGAGGTGGGTGTGGGATGAGTTAACTGTGTGATGGACATTAAGGAAGGCATTTAGGGAATTAAGGCATTAAGGAAGGAAGGCATTTGCTGTAACATGCACTAGACGTTATCTGCAACTGATGAGTCATTAGCCACAGAAACTTCTTTCAAGATATGTCTCAAAGGCAAAGGAAACAAATGAGAAAATGAACTTTTGGGATTTCACCATGATCAAAAGCTTCTGCACAACAAAGGACACGGTCAACAAAACAAAGAGGCAACCCACATAATGGGAGAAGATATTTGCAAATGACAGTACAGACAAAAGGTTGACATCCGGGATCTATAAAGAACTTCTCAAACTCAACACACAAAAAACAGAAAATCATGTCAAATAATGGGCAGAAGATATGAACAGACACTTTTCCAATGAAGACATACAAATGGCTACCAGACACATGAAAAAATGTTCATCATCACTAGCCATCAGGGAGATTCAAATTAAGACCACATTGAGATACCACCTCACACCAGTTAGAATGGCCAAAATTAGCAAGACAGGAAATAACCTGTGTTGGAGAGGATGTGGAGAAAAAGGAACCCTCTTACACTGTTGGTAGGAATGCATGTTGGTGCAGCCACTCTGGAGAACAGTGTGGAGATTCCTCAAGAAATTAAAAATAGAGCTTCCTTATGACCCTGCAATTGCGCTACTGGGTATTTACTCCAAAGATACAGATGTGGTGAAAAGAAGGGCCATGTACCCCAATGTTTATAGCAGCAATGGCCACGGTCGCCAAACTGTGGAAAGAACCAAGATGCCCTTCAACGGAAGAATGGATAAGGAAGATGTGGTCCATATACACTATGGAGTATTATGCCTCCATCAGAAAGGATGAATACCCAACTTTTGTAGCAACATGGACGGGACTGGAAGAGATTATGCTGAGTGAAATAAGTCA
>PISX010025213.1:0-26515 GCA_004024625.1 Mellivora capensis
TTGAGGAACCTCCACGCTGTTTTCCAGAGCGGTTGCACCAGCTTGCATTCCCACCAACAGTGTAGGAGGGTTCCCCTTTCTCCACATCCTCGCCAGCATCTGTCATTTCCTGACTTGTTAATTTTAGCCATTCTGACTGGTGTAAGGTGATATCTCATTGTGGTTTTAATTTGTATTTCCCTGATGCCGAGTGATGTGGGGCACTTTTTCATGTGTCTGTTGGCCATCTGGATGTCTTCTCTGCAGAAATTAGACAGATGACTTTTAATGAAAAGATAGAAACCACCACTCAAAAAGAATATTCTGATAATATAATCAAATGATGCCAATAGAAATGAAGAGGACATCGAAATGTCCACACAACCATATTTTGAACGAACACTTATAAAAGATGAAGCAAAATCTAAGGATGAGTCAAGGCTTGAAAAATTATTAGTAACCAAATGACGTGCAGATTTTTAAAATGTTTGAACATCTTTGAAACACTTTGATAGGTCCAGTGTAGTGAATGCAGAAGTCCACTGGCATACTAGATTAAGACGACAAAGAGGAAATTTTTAAGAAAAAAACGGAGATAAAACAAAAACTTTACATTGCCACTGCGGCTACACTGCTGCTAACCTTCACGTGCTTAGCTCAAATTTATTTTCTTCCCAAATCTTTAACTTATTTTGTTCTCTTTGCACAGAATGTTTCCCCCTCTCTTCCGCGGCTAATCCTACTCTTCCTTTAACACTCTATGAAATTTCCCTGCTACAGTCTTTACTTACACAATTTAGTCTAGAACATAATTTATTTGCATTTTTAATTTGAACAATATTTGTTTCACTGGCTAGACAGAAACAATATATGTTGGGGAATATATACCTTATTTTGCAATCCCTGTTTTCTAGCTATCTGGCACTCTATCAGGAACGTAAAAAAATAATAAACATTTGACAAATATAAGCAAATGAATAAATGATGTATGGCTTATTGTCTCCCAATATCCACTTCCTCCCATCCTTTAGTATAGAATACTTTTAATTTTGCTGTGCACATGGCTGCCAAGGTAAAAACATTCCTGGACTTTGTAATAACAAAGTTTGTCGCATAACTAAGTTCTGGCCAATGACACAAGAGCAGTAGAGCTGTATCTTCTGACTTGAGCCCTTAAAATCTGCCAGGATCTGTATGTGATGGTAGGAGCTAGTACAGTCCTCCTGGCATAGAAAATAAAAGCTACTTTTTGAGGATGGTACTTTTTAAAAAGAAGTGCTACTTTTTGAGCAGGAAAGGTAGAAGAACTGGGCTTCTTAATATTGTGGAGTTAATTATTAGGCATGATCTACTTACTCAGATCTTGACATGAGAGAAATATAAATTTTTCTTAAGGCATAATATTTGCATTTTTGTTATCATACCTAAAACCTATATCCTAATATAATTTAAGATAATGTCATCTTGAATGTATTCTAGGGACTTTGCCGTTACTTAATCAAGCACTAGTACTTGAGAGCAAAACAGGCTTTTCTTCCCCATTCGCTGAAGATTAGTTAGAGATTTTGTTAGCTGGAAAAAAAACTTTAAGCAAGAATTGGGCTGAAATTAAACCCATGTTTCTTTTCAGTTCTTTTTTCCTTTATGTTGGGCAACATCTCAATTATGGTTTTACATCTTTGTTATAAGGAATGATTTTAAGCAAAGAAATGGGAGATGGGCGATTGAATTGTTAAGGGCAAACATGTTAGTAGAAAAAGAACTTTCTAAAACATAAAGCAGAATACATTTCAAAGGAAATGTCTCAGACATTCAGAAATATTGAGACTAGTGATCCAGACATGGAGACCAGCTGCAAATATGTTTAATTTGATGATACACAAAGAGGAAACCTGGAGTAAATGCAAGGCAAAGTGAATGGGAGGGGTCAGAACTTTGTGGTAGAGAAGTTACATCATATCATACATGAGGTAAAGAGAGACTAAATTATACATGTGGTAAAAAGAGAAAATAGATTTAGAATACAAATGAAAATATATTTCAAAAGTATCAAAGTATCACCTTTAAGTCATGACTATATTGAAATTATATTAACTAATTTGCAACAAAATAAAACTGCCCTAGTAGAATTAATAACTTAAATTATTATTCCTTCATGTACTTACCACCTTGAGAATATAGTCATTTGACTGACAGATGTTACACTGATATCTCAGATAATTTCACTGATGGATATAATGATTATACACATGACTGTATAGAAGGGGAAAGTTTTGCAAAGAAGTTGCTATAAGACACGGAGCAAAACTGGAAAATTCCAAATGAATTTTGCATCAGGGAGCATTTTTTTTTCAGTGTTAGTCTTGAATTGTGAGAGGTTTGGAGGAGGATTTGAGTTCCTATGATTGATTTTTTACAGTGATTTTGCTGAAGTACTTTTAATGTAGTTTACTTCAAAACAAGGTTCAATATTATTTTTCCATAAGTAAAATGGAATGCTTTATAATTATTTTAGCATTACAAAATAGTATTAAACTTTTCATGATATCTGTATTTTTTTTCTAAAGATTTTATTTATTTATTTGTCAGAGAGAGAGAGAGCAAGCACAGGTAGACAGAGTGGCAGGCTAAGGCAGAGGGACAAGCAGGCTCCCTGCCGAGCAAGGAGCCTGATGTGGGACTCGATCCCAGGACGCTGGGATCATGACCTGAGCTGAAGGCAGCCGCTTAACCAACTGAGCCACCCAGGCGTCCCATGATATCTGTATTTTTATCTTTACCCAGAATCTCTCAAAACTTTAGTCCTTAAAATGGTTTAGTTGTGACATTAATAAATAGTTTGTATTACTTTGCTTCCGGAGATAATATGTTGAGATTCTTTAATCCCACTTGAAACAAACATTACTGAGGGACCTAAACATAATGTGATAACTATCTCACTCTAATTACTGCAACAAATTCAAAGAGGCATTTAACTTCTGGATTTCTTAGAAAACCTTCTCACCAGAGCAAACATTTAACCTGCCAGCCATCAGTAAGTTTGCCAAGGTTAACAAATAAAATAAAGGAGACCCAGTGATATTTGAATTACAGATAAACACTGAAACATTTTAAAATATAAGTATTTCCCAGCATCTGGGTGGCTCACTTGGTTTAGCATCTGGCTTTGGCTTGTATCATGTGTTGTGTTCCCTGGTCCGTAGGGAGTCTGCTTTCCCTCTCCCTCTGCATCCTCTCCCCACCAATCAGGCTCTCTCTCTCTACTTCAAATAAATAAAATCTTTAAAAAATATATAAGTACATTCCATGCAATATTTGGTTCATACTTATATTTTAAAAATATCCATTGTTTATCTGAAATTCAAATTTAACCACCTAGTCATTGACAACTGTAGTCATTGCTTTTCCACAGTGCTGGGACTAATCAGGAGGAGGTTTGCCTGTAGGAGGTTTTACATGAAAGAGGGTAAATGACCAATTCCGAATGACAATCAGTAGAGTGTCAGTTGGAAATAAAAGTTTAAATAGTCATTTAGGGAACAATTCTGATTAGATAACTGGCTCCAGACTAAGTAACCGCATTAACCCTTCTCTCTCTAAAACATTTTTTTGAAGACATCAAAAACAAATCAGAGAGCAAGGAGCTACTGAACTAATAAGGTCAGGTGGAATTCAATGCCGAAATAGGACAGTACTCAATCCTATATCTTCTATGCTGCCCAGTTATTCCTAAAAGTTCTGCTGCCCAGTTATTCTAAAAGTCCCCTTCTTTACCAACCAATAGCTGCTTTTATCTTTAGGACCTTTAACAGTATAGGGGTGGAACTACTCTTTCTACAAACTAATGGGCTGGAGGGGAATAAATTAAAGTCAGCTGCTACCAATGATGGACCTTCTGGTAAAATAATCTCTTAGAGTCTGAAAGTGTGACCTGTTAAAGCTGGGTACCAGGATCAAAGTCCAGCCTTGGTCCTGGACTGCTAGCACCCTCTGGTGCCTGATAAAAGAAAACAAAAAGGCTCTCTGGGGAGAAAGACACAACGAAACAAAACAAAGCAACAACAAAAAGTCTTGGTCCTTAAATGACATTTGAAAGTATCTAAAAATATATCAAATATAATGATATTAACAATTATAATATCAAATATAATGATATTAACAAGCAAACAAATAAAAAACCAAAACCAAGACCTAAGTCAGGCTCAGCAGAAACAAAAGGCAACAGAAATACACTTCCAGTAATTTCAGGTGTTTAAATTATAGATGGTCCTCAACTTAGAATGGTTTGACTTAGTTTTCTGACTTTATGATGTGTGAAAGCTAAATGCATTCAAAAGAAACTCTACATCAAATTTTTAATTTTTATTTTTGTCTGAATTAGCAATATGCAGAATAATACTGCCCTGTGATGCTGGAGGGCAGCAGCAAACCAAAGGTCCAGGTCAGCCATGTGATCATGAGGGTAAATAACCAATACACTTAAAACCATTCTGTATACAATCATTCTGTTTTTCTCTTTCAGTACAGTGTTCAGTAAATTACATGAGATATTCAACACTATAGGAAAATGGGCTGTGTTATATTCTTTTTTCCAGCTAATGTAAATGTTCTGAACATGTTTAAGGTAGATTAGGCTATACTATGATGTTCTATAGGTTAGTCTATTAAAAGCATTTTCAACTTACAGCATTTTCAGTTTATCGTGGGTCTATTGGGGCATAAAAACCCATTGTAGGTCAAGGAAGTTCTGTATTATACAAAGATAATTAAAAAATACTCTTTATGTATATAGAGATGAAAACCAAATAAATTTTTAGATGGAAATTATAAAAAGAAACATTGCATTTTGAATAGCTAGCAGGTAAATTATATTGAAAACTACAATGAAAAGATGGTTTAAAAGCATATTATCCCAGCTGAAAGGAGAATTAGTGAATTGGAAGATGTGTTAAAAGATCTGCAGAATGGTGTACAATATACAAAAGAAAATAAAAGAATTGATGATACACTGAGAACATATGTGTACATATATAATATCTAAATTAAATATTAAATATCTAATCTAAATATATATATTAAATGGGTAATAGAAGAAATGAAATGGGAACAGATTCAATATTTACAGATCTAATAGCTTAGAACATTACCAAACTGATGAAAAACATCATGCCCACAAGTATTCAAGAAGGCAAAAAGTCACTCAGCATAATATAGAAGAAGAAATCCAAGTCTACAGACATCAAAATAATATTGCAGAAGAGTAACACAAAGAAAATATTTTAAAAGGGCCAAAGGAAAAGGAGAGATTACTTCAGAGGAGGATAGGCTGACAAACAGTTTTTAAAGCAATAATGGAAGACAAAAAGAGTAGAAAAATAGCTTCAGTTTACAGAAAGAAATAACCAACCTGTAATTTAAAATCACAAAAATATTATTTAAAAATGTAGACAAAGTAAAATAATTTAAAATAAATTATAGAAGAGAGATTTTATCACTAGTAGACCATTAATACAGAAATTCTAAAGGATGTTCTTAGACATAAGCAAACTATACATAATGGGAGTACAGAGTTGTATGAAGGACAAAAGCAGCAAAGAAAATGATAAATATGTTCAAATATACACAAACATTGACTGTTTAAAGCAATAACAATGTGGGGTTTAAAGTATGTCAAATAAAATTCCTGCAGTCATGCCATTATATAAGTAGAGATAAATGGAATTAAAATGCTTTAAGGACCTTACTTTCTATTAAAAAACTTGAAAAATTAAAGATTAACAGTAGCCCATATAAGTCAATAAAACATCTGTATGTGTTATGATGATGAAGATTATTGCTAAAAGTGCTTATAACTTCCAAACAAAATGAAGAAACAAAATGGAATGATTAAAAAATACTGTCATTAAGAACAAACTTATAGAGTAAGAAAATACAATGCACATATGATGTTACATTTAAGTTAAATACACAGTAAGTGTAATAAATATAGAATAAGTATTCCAATAAAATATAATTTCAGGCTTCAGTTAAAATATGTGCTATTTATATTAAAAATGTGGGCTATTTGGGGTACCTGGGTGGCTGAGTGGGTTAAAGCCTCTGCCTTTGGCTCAGGTCATGATCCCAGGGTCCTGGGATTGAGCCCCACATCCATTTATATATATATATATATATATCTATATATATATATATATAGATATATATATATATATATTTAAAATGGAATACTATGCAGCCATCAAAAGCACAAAATCATGCCAGTGCAATGATGTGGATGGAACTAGAGGGTAATATGCTAAGTGAAATAAGTCAATCAGAGAAAGACAATTATCATATGATCTCTCTGATATGAGGAATTTGAGAGGCAGGGCAAGAGATTGTGGGGGCTAGGGAGGGAAAAAAATGAACAAGATGGGATGGGATCACCATGTGCTATGGTGAGTGCTATGAAATGTGAAAGCTTGATGTTTGAGGTGCATGTCTAGATTCTTTATATTTCTTTTTTTTTCCCCCTTCCCCACTCCTTCCTCCTTTCCTCCTTTTTTCCTCCTCCTTTTTGGGGGTGGGGGTGGGGGTAGGGGAAGGGATATGTGGATGCCCAACTATTACAGTAATATGTTTTTGAAAAAAAATCCTTTTTTCATTGAATTGCCTTTGCTCTTGATCAATGATGAGTTGACTGTATTTGTATGTCTATTTCTGGCCTATTTCTATTCTTCCATTGATTTATGTGTTTACTCTTCACCTCCAATGTCATGCACTCTTAATTACAATAACCTTGAATAGACATGAAGTTGGATGGTATGAGTTCTTCAATTTTGTTGTTTTTCTTCAGTGCTGTGTTGGCTATTCTGGGCCTTTTGCCTTTCCATGTAAACTTTCCAGTAGGTTTGTTGATATTTACAAAAGAGGTATAAATTTCAAGTGGGTCCAGTTGCTAGATAGTGCTGGTCAGATTTACTATATCCTTATTGTTCTTCTTCCTGACTCTTATTACAGAAAGAGAATGTAGAATATTTCATCTATAGTAGTGATTTGGTTACTTCTCTTAGTTCTACAAGATTTGTCTCACAAATTTTGACACTGTTGTTAGCTGCATACATGTTAAAGGTTGTTTTCTTGGAAAATTTATCCCTTTATCATTATGTGATATCCATTATGGATATCCTTTTATATCCATAAATTTTCTTGTTCTGAGGTATGCTCTGTCTGAAATTAATACAGCTATTTCTGCTTTCTTTAGATTAATGTTAGCATGGTATGTTAACTTAATCCATTCATTATTAATCTATCAGAATATATTTAAAGTGCATTTGTTGTAGATAATATATAGCTGAGCCTTGTTTTTATTTACTCTAATTATCTTTTACTTGTTAGATTTCTAGCATCCACATTCCAATTGATTATTATTATATTTAGATTAATATCAACCATGTTTCTAACTGTTCTCTATTCATTGCATTTGGTTTTGTTTCTCCTTTTGTGCCACTTTTTCTGCCTCCTCTGTTTTTAATTGAGCATTTTATATGATCCAGCATATGATATGCTAAGAGAGCAGATATGCTCTCTTAGCATATCAAGTATACTTCTTTTAAAAACATTTTTATGATTATCCTGGAGTTCGCAATATATATTTTTAACTAATGGAAGGCCACCTTTAAATAACACTATACCATTTCATGTGTAGTGCATAGCTTCCATTTCCAATTCTTCCTCATCTCTTTTGGCACTGCTGTATTCAGTTTACTCAAACACACAAAATATTATTACTGTTGTTACTTTGAAAAGTTATCTTTTAAAGCACTTTAGTATGAAAAGAAAAAAATATTTTATTTTACTTTAATTCATTCTTTTTCTAACACTTTTCATTTCTTTATGTAGATCCAAATTTCTGCCCATATAATTTTTCTTCTCTTTGAATGATTTTTAAATAATTTCTTGCAAGGGAGATGTCTTATCCTGGCACAAATTCCTAGTCTCTAGTCCTATGAGGATGCCTTTTTTTTCACTTTTAAAGAATGATTTCATTCCATATAGAATTCCAGATCTTTTTTTTTCTTTTAACAAATTAAGTATTTTATTCCACTTCTCACTTGCATGCTTTTTGATAAGAAATCTGCTGTCATTCTTATTTCTGCTCCTCTGTAGGTAATGCATTCTCCTATCCCCTCTTGGCTTCTTTGAAGATTATCTCTGTCTTTGGTTTTCTGCAGTGTGAGTAGGAGTCATTTTTTAAGGGTGTTTATACTGCTTCATGTTCTCTGAGCTCCTTGGATCAATGGTTTAAATGTTTGTCACTAGTTTTAGAAAGTTTGGCTATTATAAATTTGCATACTTATTTGTTCTCTTTTTTATTTTTCTCATTTTCCAATATATGTTATACTTTTGAAATTATGAGTGAGCCTTTCTGTAATTTCATTCTCTTTCTTTTCTTTTTTCTCTCCTTTACTCTCCTTTCCTTCTTCTTCCTTCCTTCCTTCCCTTTTTTCTGAAATTCATTTTGAGAAGTTTCTATTGATATATCTTCAATCATACTGATTTTTTCCTCAGCCAGATGAACCTATCAGCATTCTTTATTTGTTACAATGTTTTTGTTTCCATCATTTCTTACTGTAATTTCTCAGAGTCGCCATCCCTCTTCTGTATTTCTCATCTATGTTTGAATAGTGTTTATTTTTTAAATTGGAGCCCTCAATATATTAATTATAGTTGATTGTTTTAACAAACTTTATTTTTTAGAGTAGCTTTAAGTTTGTAGAAAAATTGAGAAGTACCAAGATTTCCCATATATTTTCTGCCCCCCACATAGAACATTCCCCACTATCAAAATTCCACACCAGAGTGGTACATTTATTACAGTAGATAAACCAAAAATGACACATCATTATCACCCAAAGATAGTTGATATTAGGGTTCACTCTTGGTTTTATACATTCTCTTGGTTTGGACAAATGTATAAAGGTATGTATCCACTATTAGAGTATCATAAGATCAGTTTCACTGCCCTAAAACTCTGTTACACTCTGACTATTCATTTCTCTCAACCCCTAAACCCCTGGTAACCATTATTTTTTTCTACTGTCTCATGTTAGTCCAAACTCAACTTGCAGCAGTTCATCAGAATTACCATTAAGTGTTCATATATCAGTGTACAGCTCCAGTGGCTTCTGCCCCAGATAAGCATATCTGAATGATGACTTTCTGGATTTGCTTATTTTTCTGGAGTGTGGGGTGTGGTTTGCTTTGCAAATTAAATTCTCTGATGGGTCCAAGAAAAGTCGTTGACTTTCACTTTGTTTAATTTTTACTTGTAAGGTGATTTCTACGCTCTGTGCATATCTGAGCTGAAACTAGAGGTTCTTAATGAGGTTCATTTCTTTTCAACATAGAAGGTCCTGGAAAACAGTTAAAAATATATATTTAGTATATATTAAATATTTAATACATTAATAATAAACATTAACACATAACAGTTAGTATACAATAAATAAATTAATATATAATAAATTAATATATATTATTAAATATCTTCCATGTGTAAGATACTATTCTAGGTTTTTGCTGTGCAGTCTTGAACAAAACTAAAGTAAAGACAGGTACTGCTTCCTTATAATTTTTACTCCTTGGTCCTGTTTGCCTGACAGGGCTCTAAAAAAGAAAAGTCATAACGGCAGACACCCTGATTGCACATAAATTAGTAGCCATTTTTAAGCATAACCTCCTTAGAGGTGGAGGTAGGACATAATAGAGATACTGTGGAGTGCTTTTATTTGTACCAGTAGTGTTTGGATTTTAAGCCCACACTTTTCTTTAGTTAGCACACTGCTTATCCCCATTTCCATTTCCTCTTTTACTTTTAACTGTGAGTCATCCAAATGGGGAGATGGTTATACTCACATTAGAAAATGAATTATATTAAGAGATAAGAAATAAAAATTCTGACATAGTTTCACATATACTGAAATATGTGATACCAATCATCTAGGAGAGCAGATAATTCTGTTTTTCTGTTGAATTGTTCACTCATTTATTCAGCAAGCACTTCTGAATAGCAGCTTTACTCCTGGTTCTATTTGAATTATAACAATAATTTAAACATATTCGTTACTGCTGAAGAAATATAAATCCACTAATGGAGATGCATATCCTTGTTAATATAACACATAATCATAAATTCTATGTTATATCTACAAACAGAGCAAGTATTTGTAAGAACATATTAAAACATTAATAGCTAAATTTAATCTAAACCATATTGTCCATCTATTATAAAAAGTTCACTCATAACTATATTTTCTAAGTGTAAAAAACATTTCTTTTCATTTGATTCTTTCCAGTTATACTTAAATGTTTACTAAAACATAATCTTAGTGAGCATAGGTTAACATTATTTCTGAAAGTCTTGTTGGGCCTTAGGGAATGGATATGATAGGCAACTTTATCTAATTATACTCATGGGTGGTGTCCCACATTGTAATTTACTACACTTTACCTGGTTGATTCTAATGCTAGAGAGAGCCAATACTCCTGGGGCTTGTAATCAGAGTTATTTTCTCCAGATGGAAGCAATGTGTATATAACTAATGTGTATATATGAGCTTGCATATGACTAGGTTGGGAGGAATTAAAATTGGTAGATGAAGAGGAGAAAGTGGAAGATATTTCAATAATATTTCAACTTCAATGCTCTGTTGATTCTGTTTTCAGACATAAGGTCTTATCATTGATAGTACTAATGAAATGATAAAAGAGAAACCTGTAGCCAAGTATAGTTGCACTTTTTTCAAAACCATGTGGTTTAAATCTTATTAGGCCTCTGGAAATTTTAATTATGATTTAATAACTCATTCTTATAAGATACAGTTGTTTTCCTCTGATTTTAAAAACATGAAAGAATATTTAGAAAAAAACTATTATTTTTAATTTAGGTGGCTTACAAAGTTAAAAAAATGATGCACATGGATATTTTAATCTCAATAGACCATTTGTAATTTAGTTTAGATTTTTGGTGTCAAGAATATGATCTTACTATTGTATAAAATAATATGAGCAAGGAAATGTCATGGCTATCTTACTTTTTTACAAAAGGATAATGTAAAAAAATATTGAAAATAAGTATTGGAAGGAAAGAAATCAGTATGGCAAGAAAATTTAGAAATGTATTTTAATAATTATTCAGGAAATAGATATTGATAATGGAAGTAGAGTGAAAGATATTGCCTTTCAAATCATTTAAATAATAAAATGAGATTGAAGATCCTAATGGCTACTCATTGTTGAGAAGTGTTAGGCATTATGCCAGAATATTTTCAAACATCATTTTACTTAATGCTAACAACAAAAATGATACAAATTACTCCATTTTAATAGATATGGATTTTGATTATGAATATTATATGACTTGTTCACGATTGAACAATAGTGTTGTTGGGAGTCAACCCTTGTCTAACTCCAAAGATGTTCAAATAGTTTTTGCTGCTGTTGCTACTTCATTATTTCAAGCCTAAATGACATTTTTTCTTGAGCATTCAAGCAGTTTATATAACAATATCCCAAGCAAGTGGTAAATGAGGAATAGCATGTCTATAGCAGATGATAGAAAATCATCTTTTGAGGAGCTTATACAATATCTAGTTGAAATTATTTTCATAAATATTTATTTATTTATTTGGGTGGGGGAAGGGGTCCAAATAACTTTATTTGAATGAACAGTACAAATGAAAGAAGTTAAGTAGATGTTTTGGTACTACTTATAGAAAGGGGATGGGATAGGTAATTCCAACATGAATGCCTTGCCTTGGTGACCAGGGAAGAAACCCTTCTAGCGTTGGAAGACAGCCTAAGGTTTAGCTCTCATTATCACTGTTTCCCAAGTTGTGCTTCTCAAACAGGTACTTTGCCATGTCAGATTCGGGTGCCCCATCTTGCTCAGGTTGGTTATGTGTTCACCCAATTACTTGATGGATTTCACCTGCTCATTCCTGTAATGAGTCTCAATAAAGTCACACAAATGGGGATCATTTTTCATTAACATTTAGAAATCCTATCCTGTTACAAGGACTTTCTGTTATGCAAATTAGTTTCTACCTTATTGCTTAAATCGGCTATATGTGATTATCACACAAAATTTGTCTTGGTTCATAAGCATATTTTCTTAGAACATTAACATTTTCTAACGTTAAAAAAAATGCACCTGAATACAATGTGCAGTAATTCAGCTTAAATGCATTATTGTAGAAGATATTCATTCATTCCATACTCCTTTGGGCCACATGTTCTTCCTTAGAAGTGCTTCTCTCTTCCCTTTGACATGTCTCTGTAATTCAGCAGACTCAAACTTTCTTAAATACCATAAAATTACCGTTACCATTTTTAAGGCCAAATTCTGTATTTTCAGGACTATTTCTCCAATTATTAGAGATTTTACATCTCTTTTAAACTGCTTGCTATTTTTATTGGAATTATTATTGTTTTGTTGGCACTCTGGTACAAGGTAACAAAGTTTTTTAGTTGTACATTCCAGCTGTAGTTTTCCCTTAAGCCTTGTTATTTTGAGTGCATGATTTTGCAGGGTATGAAGTATGTTCAGTCACACATATATTGTATCATTACAAAAACACCCAAGTGAATATGATACAAAAGAGAAATGTCAAGATTGATACATAAATTTGGGAGGAATCATCATATAAGAGGAACTTGAAGTAATAGAAATAAATTAAGTCCCTCATGGAGAGAATTAGAAAAGGCTGATGATAGAAACTCTGGAGACATTTGTAGGAGAAACTGAAGGAAGAAAGGGTCAGTGAGAGAGAAATAGTTCTTCGTAACTGCTTTTGTTTGTTGTATTATTTATTTTATTTATTCTAACAAATATTTACTAGGTTGTGTTCTCTTGGGAGACAAGATTGTGAAAATGGTCTTGCTTTTTCTTTAATGCAGTTTCAAATCCTATTTTGAGTACTGTGAATTGTCTAAGACTGATGAATCAGACCTGTACCCCTAAAACAAATAGTACACTTTATATTAATAAAAAATAATAAAAAATATACTTATCATGGTGAGCACTGAAAAAATAAAATAACCCCCCAAAATAAAAATAAAATAAGCATATATAATACATAAGTGCTATCATTAAATCAGATTGTCCTGAATTTTCCAATAGTCCCTTGTGACATCATTTTCCTACTCAAAAGGGATCAGAAGCTCTGCCTTAGTTTTCCTGTAGGATCTGAAAGATGAGTATTGCTGGCTCCAAATTGGGTTGAATTCCATGGTTTCCAGGGCAGAAATTGGGATACTTTGCTCACCTGATTCATTTTCTAGTCTCTGTTTTTCAGGTATAAACACCTTAAAGTAAATCGTAACTCCTTTGTGAATTAACCAAGAGACACAATAGAGCAAAAGAACTAATTAAATCTTGCTCTCTTTTGATTTACTTCTGTGAAGCAAGGGTGTAAGTGCATAGCTTGTACAGGTTTTGAACTTGATAGCATCACACTGTCAGTCATATATTTATTTGCATTTATTTTTTAGTCAGTTTTTTATAGCTTTCACCAGAGTTTCCAACCGTGAGTAACGTGGTACAATAATAGAGAATCTCTGTTTTTCAGTCAGGCTGGTTTCTTCACATTAATTTTTTGGTGTATACAGGGGCCACTTTCAAGCTATGGGGTATTTTAAGTTTTAACTAAGAATATAAGTGCATATTTGGTGACAGATCAAAGTTGATAAGGTAAATTGGTGATAAAGTTACTCCATTTGAAATTTCTTAATTTTGATTTTTAAATTACAGTGTAAATTTGTTTACTTCCTTTTTTTTAAGGTTTATTTATTTATTTGACAGAGGGAAAGAGAGAGAACACAAGTAGGGGGAGTGGCGGGCAGAGAGAGAGGGAGAAGCAGGCTCATCGCTAAGCAGGGAGCCCAATGTGGAGCTAGATCCCAGGACCCTTGGATCATGACCTAAGCCCAAGGCAGATGCTTAACCAACTGAGCCACTGAAGAGCTCCTGTTTCTTCTTTTTAAAAATATTTTTATCCTCAAAAGTCTCTCTCAATACTTAGCTATTATAAATGAGAATGATTCCTTGGAGTCTTTAATAATAGCAAAGTAAATAATTATTAATAACTAAGGAGAATAGCTAGGCTAACCTAAAAGAACTGTACTTATTTATTTATTTTTAAACAACTTTATATTTTTACATAGATACATATACTTATATATATCAGAACATATATGTGTAGGTATGTACATACACATATACATGTGTGTATGTATGCATGTGTATATACGTATATAGATATGAAGAAAGAGATATGCCTTTTTGAAAGATATATTTATTAACTATATATTATTGGCTATCACAGCTATGAATTCAGGCTAAACAATTATATACTGATTATTATTGTCCAAAATAATTAGCATTTTCCATGCTTAGTATATTGGTATATGTATTTAATTTACTTTAGTCATAATTTTTAACTTTTGCACTAATTATCATTGATAATAAGTTTTTTAAATGCCATCACTGTATATATAAGGAACAAATGGAATCTATGACATTTCACTCAGTTTGAAATAGGTCTACTTGGTAAATGACTTTTTTTCTATATGTTTACATATCAATTAATATGATTCAGGTTTATACTGCAGACTTATTCAAATGGACAATACTACAAGAAATATTTTTACGTTAGGGTTGTGTCAAATGACATCTATAAGACGTGGGTAATTTTTTAAATGGTGAGAGAAAAGTACTGAGGTATTTCATGGACATAATTTTGTTTTACATTATGCCAAATTAGTATACAGAAAACAGCTCACCTTTTTGATGTTTTACTTAATAAAAACAAATGAGAGCTACTTCTAATTCAGTAATCGTGAAAAAAAAGTTAAAAGAAATTCATTTTTCATTTTAACTGTATCACAGTTAACTTCTAATAGGATTTATAAAATTCAGGAATAACTTGGTAAAACATTGAAGGCTCTATAATCTACATTCATAAGATTTTTAAAAAGATCTACTGAAGAAGACATATTCTAGACTAAAGACATTTTCATTCAAGAAAAAAAGAAGCTGACACTCATTATTACCTAATTTATTGAAGAGACCAAGGTAGCTTTTTATGTGATTAGTTTGTGTAACTAACAAAAACTTCACCAACAGATTATAGGGCAAAATTAAACCTATTCAGTTATAAGAAATAAAACCATGTCATTTAGTAATTAATTAATCAAATGATTTCAAAGTCAAATTGTGTGAAGAAATGAATAAGTATATATTTAATATTATGGCATACTTGCAGATAAATAAAGGTAATTACAGTATTAAGATCAGTGACATAGAATTGAAGCACTCTCATACATTGTTTTTTTATTCCCATCATCTGTGGTTTTAATTAATATATTATTAAGCTAATTACTTGGGTTGCATAGATTAAATATTAAGCAAAATTGTGTCTTCATACAGTTTTGTATGGTATCAAACTAATATGGAGAAATCAAATAGAGAGATCACATTTCTTTTATATACATAAGCTGATTTCCTTAAATATCCTGAATGTACTAGTTAAAAGTAAACATTAGATTTATAACAGTTACAGAAATACATATTGGCGTGTTTTGATTTGGGTCACGGAACTGTCATCACATTTCCCTATTCACTTTTTCACCTGCTCATGTGGTGTGCACATGTGGACTGAAAGTTAAACCCCTAGGTCCTATTTAAAGAGATATTGTGTCTGAAGGAATATTAAGCATACTATATAACTTATAGTATTAAACATACTATGTAACTTATTTCTAATGCCACAGTTTGACATACAGTAGCTCACTGCCTTTCACATAATATATTTTGCAGTTATATTTACTGTAATATGTAGGTACATAACAAAATGGATTTGTCAAAGTGGATTTGAATATTTCATTGTTGAATTAATTATTTTTAAAATGTCACATAAAATGTGTATCACAAAATATAAATAAAAGCTCTGTGGAATATTTTTAAGTATTCAAGTGTATGAACGCTGTAAAGTAAAATTTTTTTATAAAAATTTGAAAATTAGCAAAATTTAATCTCATTGTTTCTTATGGATAAACTTGTAATATAAAAATTTTTAGTGAAATAGACTCAATTTCAAGAAAGAAAACTTAAAAGCCATTTTTACTTGTCACAACACTTTCACTTTTTTCGGTCTAATGTATTTGTGCTTTATATTTACTTATTGTTGGTACAGGTTATTTAAAAGTAAATTTTGAGACGTAGACAGTCATTCTACTATAAAGTTATTTCTTTTTTGGATGCTGTATATTTCATTATTAAGTTTATTACTCTTGGGAGAAAAAGTGTAGAACTGTGGACTTTTAAGTTTTCATAAGGATTACTATGACATTAAATCTCTTCATTGTGTGATTCTTTATATGGTATTCTAATCCTAAGAAAGTTTTTGTAATCTTTCCTTTGTTGGTAATATGTAAATGTCCAGCTGCTCATAGCATTTGACTTAGTAAAGCAGTTGTTCTCAGTAGGGTGCATCACCCTCTAGGGAAGCTTTTTAGTACTGCTGACCCTTGCACAACAGGAGGGTTAGAGGTGCCAACCCCTATAGTCAAAAATCTATGTGTAACTTTGACTTGCCAAACACTTAACTACTAATAGCCTACTGCTGACCTTATAGTAACATGAACAGTTGATTAGCACATATTTTGTATGTTCTATGTATTATATACTATATGCTCACCATAAACTAGAAAAAGAAAATATTGAGAAAATCACAAGGAAAAGAAAACACATTTACAGTATAGTACTGTAAAAACCCCCATACAAGCAGACCTAGGCAGTTCAAATACAGGTGTTCAAGGATCAAATGTACACAGTGAAAATTTTGAGTGGTTACAGGAATAGGGCCGTTGTGACATTTAAAACCCAGATGGCCCAGATTTGTTAATCTTTGTAAAATGCTTGGCCCAGTCCCTTATTACTTTTAAGTTACCATTTATGTATATAAATAATTTACTTATATGAGCTGAGACCCTTTCTCTTTTTTGTTTAAATACAAAATACATTTTCCCAGTTTTATGTACACTAAAATTTTCAGAAATGTATCATATATAATGAAGAATATCTTTTTTTAAAAAATAGAATGAAATCCACTAGATATCGAGTCCAATTCTGAGCTTAGACCTCATATCTGATAATTCGGTTTTGGGATTAATTTTCTGGTGATGCAGTCCTTTCCTTTATTATTTGGGTCTATACTTCCCTCACCAGAGCTCTAAACGACTGGAATCACAAGTACTTCAAGGCCACTCTTTCTTCATAGTACATAATGATTACTTTTCTGTGTCATCACATATGATCTGTTTTTGGACTTTCATTACTACTTCACCTGCAAAGATACCCAAATGTTATGATGTTCTGAGCACGTCTGCTACTTACTTATCTAGACTACTGCATATCACAGGTCTCATTTTTTCCATTTGTTTGTTTTGATCTACCTTCCATCACCCTTAAGGAAAGAAATATGTTTTTTCTATATTTCTTTTGTTTCCCACACTGCCATATATAATATTAGCATATATTTCATACAAAAAAGTTACTTTCATTTGTATAGTTTTATGTTGTAGAAAAATGTATACAATTTTGTCTGATTATAGAAAAAAATGAGTTACAATTTCAATTTCTCACTCAAATCTTTAATAGGTCAAACTTAATGATCTTTTCTACCGGAAATGCCATTTTGCCAGCAGACCACAAAATAAGCATGTATGAGAGCAAATTTCCTTAGTTTACTAACAAACAGTCACAAAAAATTCAAATAATTTTTAACTGTAAAATGGGAGGAAGAGTTACTATGTCATGGAATTATTATGATAATTAAATGAGTTAGTACATTTAAAGGGCTTAGAACAGTGCCTGGACGATTATAAAGTGTTTCATAAAGGTGAACTTAATTATTGTTATTTAAATATTCTTCAAATTTATTCAGACTTTCATACTACTGGGTACTTTGTAGCTACATAATAGAAGTTTCTTTGAGTTTTCTTTAAAAATAAAATTAGTTTGTGCTTTATATTGAATATTCTAAATCACTATTTAAAAAGAATGAATTCCTAATAAATGAAAAGTAATTCTGACTCATTTTCTTTTATATTATAGTTGTGTATATGCTAAAAGGATATGAGGAATCATTTAAGTCAAAGAGTTTAGATAAAAAGGGCTATTAGCATATTTATTATAACTATAATGTCTAGTATTTTCTCTAAATGTAAAAGAAGAATTATTTTCTTGTCATCTAATAACCAGGATTACAGTTTCAACCTATAAAGCATTACTATGAATAAATGCTAATAAATTCAACTATGGTTTATAGTATATAAGTTGAAGTAATAGCAAATCTCTAACATTGTTTTGTGAAATACTATTTTAATGTTCCTTTTACTTTATTTTGAATTTTATAGAACAAGACTTTATTATTCTTCACCTAGATGGTTTAAATAAAGTAAAATTTTAAAAATAGACATTTTTACCCTATAAAATTATTTCCAGCAGTTAAAAAAAGTACATACATCACAAACCTCATAAAAATTCAGAAAGAAACTAATGCATTTTATTTCACATATCAATATAAAATTGGAAATAAATGTAAGACAATCTCTTAAATTTTCTCCTTTAGCTTAAGTATTCTAAAATGTAAAATGGATCTATAGCAATGATGACATCTGGAAGACATTTTTAACAATAGATAAAGCCAAAAGTTAAAAGAATGCAACATGTGGATAAAATATTATAACTTTAGCTATGTGGTTAGGTATTTAAATGCCCTTGGGCAGTTGATGCCTTTCCTTTGATATGTAACTTTTGAATGCTAATGCTAATACTACACTGATATTTCCAAAATATTAATGTGTTTTGATGTCTATCATCCAATGTCATTATCTTCCAAGACTAACCAGACTCTTTTATATGTGACAAGAGGAGTTCCTTCATTTATTTTGAATTTTATTATTATCTTTGTGATTTAAATCTCTTGAATATCCGTAAATTATATGGTACTAAAGAATTGTGGGTAAATAATTCAGGAAATAGATTTATTCTGTTATGAAAGTTAAATGCAGGGTATCAGAGTAAATTCAAACCACTAGGTTATGAGGAAGTAAAATGCAGATATGCTGTCCAAATCTGCCTTTTGAATATGCGAAAGATTGTCAGACTGTCTCAGAGAGGGAATGGGAAGGAAAAGAGACAGATGGCATTTGATATTAGGATTGAAATTTGTTCTATAACTTTGAAAACCTAAATTTTTAGTCTTCTATCTCTTTTTGAGGTTTTAAAGTCCCTTCATAATGTATTTATGTCTCCTTTTAACCTTTTTTCTGTTCTCTCTTTTTTTTTTATTTATTTTTTTTAATTTATTTGACAGACAGAGATCACAAGTAGGCAGAGAGCCAGGCAGAGAGAGAGAAAGGAGGAAGCAGGCTCCCGGCTGAGCAGAGAGCCCGATGCGGGACTCGATCCCAGGACCCTGAGATCATGACCTGAGCCGAAGGCAGAGGCTTTAACCTACTGAGCCACCCAGGCACCCCTCTGTTCTCTTTCTATAGATATATGTATACATATGTATAATGTATGCATGTATACACACACACATCTCTCTCTCTCTCTCTCTCTCTCTCTATATATATATATATATATATACCTACCTACTTAACTTCCTACTTACCTATCCAGCCTATGCACACAAAACAGATTGAAATGGAATATAAAACGGAATATAAAAATAACCAGAATCCAAATAATTATGAGGGTAGTTCTTTAATTCTGAGGGGAAATTACAATCCTCATTTTTTTTTGCTTTTTTGTATAATCCTCATTTTAAACTGTGACTTCCTGATTAATGTCATCAAGTCTAAGCAATTCCCTTATTCATTAACTATCCCTGTCTCAAAAAGGATCCTTCTCTTCTCTTGGATCCCTTCCCTTTCTCTGTTTTCATATCGGCAGATTAGTATCATGGACAATCTTGCAACTCTTCTTGCTTCCAGGTTAGAGTTATATCTTTAGAGTCTGAACTATTCCAGATATGGCCTTCTAGGCAGACTCACCCAACATATAACTCAGTTCTTACTTTGTGGACTGTAAACTTTCTAGTTCTTATTTCTCACTGAAGAGGAAAAGGTATTATTTCAAGACCATGATTATTTTCTGATAGCAGAATTTCTCTCACTTAACCTGTCATGCTCTTGCAAATGTAGAGACTGATGTTTTGATTAGATCTTGCCAAAAATCCAGTCTTTGTCTTTTTTCAGTGTTCTGATATGTCTTCCAACAATGTTCCTATTTTTTCATCCTGAGAGTAATGAAATTTGGCTTGGTGTAAGATTGTATGTGTGTGTGTGTGTGTGTGTGTGTGTGTGTATTGTATATTGTATATACACAATATGGAGATAGGAAAAATACAAAAAGTTTCATAAAAATTAGATAAGAATAGGATCCATTGTATTTTTTTTTAAGATTTTATGTATTTATTTTACAGAGAGAGAGATCACAAGTAGGCAGAGCAGCAGGCAGAGAGGGGGAAGCGGGCTCCTCCCTGAGCAAAGAGCCCGATGTGGTGCTTGATCCCAGGACCCTGAGATCATGACCTGAGCTGAAGACAGAGGCTTAACCCACTGAGCCATCCAGGCACCCCAGGTCCATTGTATTTTAAATATAGCTTTATGTTTTAATTACTTCTTATTAAAGATGCTAGTTATCCAGTTTTTTAAGTTTTCTGCAAATTGGTAATACTCCAATGATAAAGTGGACATCCAGAAGTAATAAAGTCATTAGCTTATCAATATATATAGAAATATAAATATCATTTTTCCAAAGTTATTTAAAAATAGAATTCATCATATTTTGACTATTATTTTGTATTTTAATTACTAATTGTTAAAATATTAGTCTAATTAATTTATCTGCAAATTAAAGACCACACTTTAGGAAAGAAAAAATGCCTACCATCTTACAGGTAATAAATCAATCACTTTAGCAATATTCTAGAATTAGCAATCAGTGCTAAGTGATGCTCAATTTGAATGAATGCCTGAAAACCATATATTATCATATTACCTACATTTATTCATTCATGCTAATTGTGCATTTACCAATTTTTTTTTCAGCCTCCCAAGTTTGTTGACCTTATCTTGTGTTTTCACAACCTAAAAAATAGAATATAGGAGACAGGAAACAAATTATAAGGGAAGAATAATATAGGAGAACTTACTGCATGAAACTTTGAGCCCAATAGGCTATATATATTCTTTGTAAAGATAAACATAAACTATATGTACTTCACTCTATTCTTTATCCTGCTATCAGGACAGTGATGAGGATCGTCTTTCTGAAATGTTTGTATTGTTTGGACAACTAAGAGTCCCCTGAAAATTTGGAACCATTAGCCACTTTTCACCAAAGATTTCAGTCAGAATCAACAGCACCTACAAGAACCCCTGAATTTTAAGCCAAAAATTCAGATGAAATTACTTTCACACTCTAATAATTTGCCCAAACACAGGGCAAAAGAACAAGCAATTCTCTGAATAACCCATCTTTAACCCAGGCTTCAAAATTTCCACAGGTAAAGTTTTGTGTTTAAAAATAAATTTTAAAAGAATTGAAAATGTATCATTAAAGTATAAGAGACCATATAATTTGAAATAAACAAATACAAACTTTTGAAATAAAAAAATATATAATGTCATAATTGGCATAAAAATAAAAATACAACACTTATAATTAGAAAGGGATTAGACAAAACTGAAGAGACAATTAGTGAGCTGGAACATAGCTCTGAAGGAGTTACTCAGGAAGAAATACATAAAGAGGAAGAGGGTTAATGTATTGGTTTTCTATTTCTGAGTAACAAATTACCACAAATTTCATGGCTTAAAACCACACTCATTTATTAGGTCACATTCTGTATATTAAGTCCAGTTAGGGTAAAACTACATTCTCTGTCTGGCTGAAATCATGGTGTCAGCTAGCTGTGTTCCAATTTGGAATTTGAGGTCTTCTTCAAAAGTCATTTAGGTTGTTAGCAGAAACAAGAATTGAAGTATCCATTTTCTTGCTGATTCCCAGTCTAGATTTCTCTCAGGTCCCAAAATTTCCCTACATACCTTATATACCATGCCATCCAACA
Source organism: Mellivora capensis (assembly GCA_004024625.1). Classification (NCBI taxonomy): domain Eukaryota; kingdom Metazoa; phylum Chordata; class Mammalia; order Carnivora; family Mustelidae; genus Mellivora; species Mellivora capensis. The sequence goes on from PISX010025213.1 coordinate 22,164, forward strand.
TTTTAATGCCAGCAACAAATAATCTCCCTTGTGCCCAATACTTCTTTAAAGATTTATATTTCTTCTTCAGAAAGAGCCCATTCCCTTATAAGGACTTATTCGATTTCATCAGTTTCACCAAATTTAATCTCCCTTTCTGAAGTCCACTTGCCATGTAATATAGCCTAAGCATATAAGTGATTACTCTGTCGAATTATATAGGATGCATATAATCCTTGGGTACAGAGATCTTAGTGTTGTCATAGAATTCTGTCTACCACATAAAGTAGGGAAATATTAAGTTATGTGAAGAATAAAGTGAAAAATTTTAATATCTAAAACTCCCAAAACATGAAGAGATGAAATGTTGAAGAAGCAATATTTAAAGAGGTATTGGTTGACAAATTTCAAGAACCAATAGAAGATGCCAGTATTGTAATACAACAAGTCAAATAATGCTCAAGCTAGATAATCACACACACATACACAACCACAGAAAAAGATAGTTTTGGTGCCAAATCTTAAAGAAAAAGAGAGTATCTTTTATATTTTATTCTTAGAAAAGATAATATCTTAAACCACCTAAAAGAAAAACATTAAATAAAAAGGATGACAGTTACTGACTTCTCAGCAATGGAAAAATAGAAGGAAATGTCTTCCAAGTGATGAGGTAAAACATGCATTACCTAACATTGAATATGTTGTAAAATTTACTTCCGAGAACAATATATATATTTTTTTTCAAGGAGAAACTAAAACATAAAAGGGTTGTCACTAAATGACCATAAATAACAGAAATTCTAAAAGTTATAATTAAAAAGTTTTTGGAGGAGATATGAAATACAAGACTGAGCAGGCAATAAGCATGGAAACCAGTATAGATAAACAGTTTTTGTTTAAAACAATTTTAGGGGCGTCTGGGTGCCTCAGTCAGTTAAGTGTACAACTCTTGATTTTGGCTTAGGTCATGATCTTAGGGCTATGAGATTGAGCCCCATGTCAGGCTCTGTGTGCAGCAGGGAGTCTGCTTGAGATTCTCTAGCCCTCTCCCTCTGCACCTCCCCCCACTCATGTGTGCTCGTTCTCTCTCTCTCAAATAAATCTTTGAAAAGATTAATCAAACAATTTTAAACGTCATTTAAGATTAAAATGCAGAAGAGGGAGCCTGGTGGTGGGCATTATGGAGGGCACGCATTGCATGGAGCACTGGGTGTCATGTAAAACTATGAATTCTGTTACGCTGAAAAGAAATTAAAAAAAAAAAAACAGAACAAAAAAGATTAAAATGCAGAAGAGAAAAATGTAATTTGGGATGGAATGAACATAGGTTAAAGTTTTCAACATCCTTATATTGATGTAATAGGTAAAATTATTAAACTTTTAAATATTAATGAGTGAAATATGCATGTTAAATTTTCTAAGATAACCAAGAAAAGGATAGAAAGAGTGTATAAACTAGAAGAGAGAAAAATAAAACGAGAAAAAAAATCAACTGCAGAGGGACGCCTGGGTGGCTCAGTTGGTTAAGCGGCTGCATTCGGCTTGGGTCATGATCCCAGAGTCCTGGGATCGAGTCCCACATCTGGCTCCTTGCTCGGCAGGGAGCCTGCTTCTCCTCCTGCCTCTGCCTGCCGCTCTGTCTGCCTGTGCTTGCTCTCTCTCTCTGAAAAATAAATAAATTTAAAAAAAAATCAACTGCAGAAAAGATAAGGAATAATTTAAAAATGAAATAAGAAAAAAAGAGCGAATACAAAGTAGGCAACAAGATTTTTAAAATAAATTGAAGTTAATGTGTAATAACATCAAATAAATGACTCAAAAAACAAATATTTTAAACTTGATCTAACTAGAACAAAAAAACAACACAATATGGTGCTCAAAAGAAACATATCTGTAAGGGTAAACTAAGCTTGAAAGTAAAATAATTCCATACACACATGCACATATACATACATAAATGCATTTTTATATTAACCAGTTAAGTACTAACCAAAAGAAAGATGGTATAGGTAAAATAATTTTGCACGGGATGCCTGGGTGGCTCAGTTGGTTAAGCGGCTGCCTTCGGATCAGGTCATGATCCCAGCGTCCTGAGATCGAGTCCCCCATCGGGCTCCTTGCTCAGCAGGGAGCCTGCTTCTCCCTCTGCCTCTGCCTGCCACTCTGTCTGCCTGTGCTCTCTCTCTCTCTCCCTCTCTCTCTGACAAATAAACTTAAAAAAAAATAATAAAAAAATAAAAAATAAATAAATTTGCACAAAATTTTTTAAAGTATATTTTCATTTTTTTTAAGATTTTTATTTATTTATTTGACAGAGATCACAAGTAGGCAGAGAGGCAGGCAGAGAGAGAGGAGGAAGCAGTCTCCCTGCTGAGCAGAGAGCCCGATGCGGGGCTCGATCCCAGGACCCTGGGATCATGACCTGAGCCGAAGGCAGAGGCTTTAACCCACTGAGCCACCCAGGTCCCCCAATTTTGTGCAAATTTTTAACTTCAAGTTAAGAAATAAGAATGGTCACTACATAATAATAAAAGACTCAATTCACTGATGAAATACAAGTTTTAAAGTTCTATATGTCAATTAATCCAGGCTCAAAATGAATAAAGCAAAAGGCTGACAGAACTATATATGTAAATATATCTTATTGTTAGATTTTTATCTCTAATAAGGAATAGATGAAGAATTTTTAAAAATCAGCAAAAATACAGAATATTAAAACACTGATATGGTTTGAACTAATATATATATATCAAGGAGTCTGTTTTTTTTGTAAATCGCTGTCTATATGAATTTGTTCATATAAGATGTGTAAACAGGGTAATAAGATTAGCAACACAATTTCATGTTACATAACTTATTCTAAAGTGATTACATTTTATCCTAACAGATGAGATCAGTTTTGCCTTGCCATGTAACAGTTATAATCTGTGACATGTCTGAGATTTTTCACCCTACTTCAAAGTTAACAATTCAGCCAGTTGCAGTTTTAAGTAGTAAAGACATAAGACTCATGGGTCAGAGATAAAGTACAGTTTATTATTCACAGTAATAGCAGAAAGCAGGATATTAGCATTTGTTTGGACTTGTTCCTCTAGTGTCAATTCCACAATGCAGTGCCAATATAGGCAGAAGATAGCTCCACATCCACGGAGTTATATTATAGAAGAGGAATCTTAAGTTTATAAAACTCAATTCTTCTATATCCAAAGGGAGTCACCGTCTCTATCTTTTTTTTTTAATTTTTATTTTTTATAAACATATTTTTATCCCAAGGGGTACATGTCTGTGAATCGCCAGGTTTACACACTTCACAGCACTAACCATAGCACATACCCTCCCCAATATCCATTACCCCACCCACCTTTCCCGACCCCCTCCCCCCAGCAACCCTCAGTTTGTTTTGTGAGATTAAGAGTCACTGTGGTTTGTCTCCCTCCCAATCCCATCTTGTTTCTTTTCTTCTTTTTCTACCACCCTAGTCCCCCATGTTGCATCTCCACTTCCTCATATCAGGGAGATCATATGATAGTTGTCTTTCTCTGATTGACTTATTTCACTAAGCATAATACCCTCTAGTTCCATCCACATTGTTGCGAATGGCAAGATTTCATTTCTTTTGATGGCTGCATAGTATTCCATCGCATATATATACCACTTCTTCTTTATCCATTCATCTGTTGATGGACATCTAGGCTCTTTCCCTAGTTTGGCTATTGTAGACATTGCTGCTATAAACATTCGGGTGCACGTGCCCCTTCGGATCACTATGTTTGCATCTTTAGGGTAAATACCCAGTAGTGCAATTGCTGGGCCATAGGGTAGTAGGGTAGTTCTGTTTTCAACATTTTGAGGAACCTCCACGATGTTTTCCAGAGTGGTTGCACCAGCTTTCACTCCCACCAACAGTGTAGAAGGGTTCCCCTTTCTCCACATCCTCGCCAACATCTGTCATTTCCTGACTTGTTAATTTTAGCCATTCTGACTGGTGTGAGGTGATATCTCATTGTGGTTTTAATTTGTATTTCCCTGATGCCAAGTGATGTGGAGCACTGTTTCATGTGTGTGTTGGCCATCTGGATGTCTTCTTTGCAGAAATGTCGGTTCATGTCCTCTGCCCATTTCTTGATTGTATTATTTGTTCTTTGGGTGTTGAGTTTGATAAGTTCTTTATATCGATTTTGGACACTAGCCCTTTATCTGATATGTCGTTTGCAAATATCTTCTCCCATTCTGTCAGTTGTCTTTTGGTTTTGTTGACTGTTTCCTTTGCTGTGCAAAAGCTTTTGATCTTGATGAAATCCCAATAGTTCATTTTTGCCCTTGCTTCCGTTGCCTTTGGCGATGTTCCTAGGAAGATGTTGCTGCGGCTGAGG
>PISX010025214.1:0-26509 GCA_004024625.1 Mellivora capensis
ACACCTGAGGCAGAAAACAGGACTCCTCCTTTCCCACAGAATGACCCCAAACTCTTGGGATCCAGGCCAAATCCAGAGAGAAGGAGACCCATGAGGCCACCCCTTCATTCTAAGTCCATCCTGATAGGGTCCATAATCAAAGGTGTGAGGCTGATACAGAGCGAAGGTCAAGCAAAGCTTTATTTCACGCCAAGCATCGAGAATCAAACTGACGTGACAGGGCCATCTCTTGAAAAGAGGCGACCCCTCCCAGCCTCACAGACTAAGTTTTATAGAGGTACTTAGAGGTAGTTTAGCCAGGCTATACACAGGTGACCAATGAGATTGCAATACACACAGAAAACTGCACAGGCATGTTTCATCACACACGGGTGGCCAATTGAATTATAATTCACCCTAGTAGTTATATGCATGCCCCCTGATTGGATCTCTCTACCTGGCCTGACCCGCCCTTGTATCTGGACTTTGCAAGTAAGTTCCTCTGGGAGGGGCAGGGTCAATCTAAGTTTACTGCATAGGGTCAATCTAAGTTTACTGCATAAACAACGAAAAGGCTCCCTCTGATTAAGTAGGCTCTTACAGACACAAATTCCACCCTGAGGCAATGACTGATCCTCGCCCTGACTTCAGATGCAGGAGATCTCAGCCTCTGCAGAGTGGGACTGCCGTGCCCTGGGCCTGAAACCTAACCCTCGTTTGTGTTTTCAGACTTCCTTCCTCACACTCCTGGCCCACAAGCCCTCCAGATTGGGAATTCTGGAGCCCTACCGCAGCACTCCACCTGACCAGCAGAAGAAAAACGTTGCCCTATGGGGCTGCCCAGGAACCCCAAATGAGGATCAACCCGCACGACCCTTGACCGCACCCCAATTTCATAGGCAGCCCTGAGCACTAATGCTCTGTCTGACACAGCCAGAGCCAAAACCTCCCGACAGACACCCAGACAGCTGCCTGCATACCCAGCACTTCGGGCACGTCATGGCCTTAGGCCATCATCTCTTCCCAACCTGTGTTTTCAGGCTTAGAGATAAAGTCTAGGCTGAACCTAGACTTTATCTCTAATCACTGCACAGGGGGGAATTTGATGCACAAATCAGAACTCCGCCTTCCCCATGGCAAGAAACCTTGCTGTTGGCATGGTGTCAAACCTTCAGAGTAGGAGAAACCTGCATTGCCAATGAGGCCACGCCCATGTTTGAGGACGGCCTTGGGCACAAACACGCATTGTGACCCTCAGCGTGAGCCTCATTTTCAAATAAGGGCCTCTCAGGGGCTGGACAAAGAGGCAGCATAAGGGACTTGGGATGTTCCTAGGCCCCATCATAACCAGAGGTCGGGTGTTCCATTAGCCCATCCCCAAGGCTCTGCTCTGGAATCCCTCTTTTGGAGGGACACATGAGGCAGAAACAGGACCCATTCCTTCCCACAGAATGACCCCAAACTCTTTGGAGCCAGTCCAAATCCACAGAGAGGGAGACTCATCCATGGCCCATGAGGCCACCCCTACATTCCATGGCCATTATTGACACAAAATCCAGAGACAAAAGCCTGCGCAACCGTCTCACAATTGCCCTTATTTCATAACATGAGGTGCTACCCTCAAAGTCTGTAGATCGGGCCTGCCATACCCTGGGCCCCAGTCCAAAGCCGAGTGTATGTTTTCAGACTTCTGTCCCGACAGCCCTGGCCCACACAACTTCCAGGCTGGGTGGGGCCTTGGAGCCACACCACAGGACTGTGCCTGCCCTCTCCAAAGAAACTCTGCCCCTTCCATTGGCCACAACCCTACAAATTAGGAGAAATCTCCAAGACCCCATTACCATCCCAGGAGTTGAGGCCTCCCTGGACAAACAGGGGCATTCTGACACAAGCTGAGCCACTCCCTCCACTAAGACCCACAGACAGATGTCTATAGACACAGAAGATTGATCCAGACAGGCCCCTAGGCCCCAATCTGAACCCTGGCTTTGGGTTCTAGGCGTCTCTCCTCAGAGGCCTGGTTTTGAATACCAGCATATGGGGGTTCCTTAGGCACCAAACAGAACACCTCTCATCTCCCCATGGGAAGCTTGCTCTTTGGAGATGTGTCAATCCCTCCAGGTAGGAGAATCCTGAAGGGCCCCTGAGCCACCGCCCCATTCCAAGGTCTCCATGGACACCAACCCGCATTATGACCCATCTCCATGAGAGCCCATTTCAACTCAGCCCCCTGGGTAGCTCGCCCCAGAGGCAGCAGATAAAACCTGCCTTGTCGCTAGAAGCCAATGGGAATGCGAGGTGGGTTGTCCAGGCATCCATCCTTAGAATCCTGCTCTCGATTCTTTCTGTACAGGGCATCCTGGAGCCATCCAAAAGGACTCAACTGTCCCGCAGAAGGAAACCTTGCCTTTTGGAGCAGCTCACAACCAACAGGGTGGGAATACCTCCAGGGTCTCATGAGGCCCCCCGTTCATGAAAGGGCCATCATGGACACAAACTCCAGCCTGACCCAACGTCTGATACTTTCCCTGAATTCAGATGCAAGAGATCTCGATTCAGCCTCTGCAGAGTGGGCCTGCCATGCCCTCGGCCCAAAACCTAACTCCAGCTTGTGTTTTCAGACTTCTGTCCTCACACTCCTGGCCCACAAGCCCTCCAGATTAGGAATTCCAGAGCCACAATGCAGCACTCCGCTGGCCCATCAGAAGAAATATGTTGCTCTATGGGGTCCCCAGAAACCCCAAATGAAGATCATCCTGCACTGCCCGTGACCGCACCCCAATTTCCTAAGCTTCCGTGTGCACTAATGCTCTGTCTGACACAGACTGAGCCCAGACCTCCTGTCAGACACCCAGACAGCTGGCCGCATATGCAGCAGAAAGGTGCCGCCATGACACTCTGCTCTCATCTCTTCCCAACCTGGGTTTTCAGGCCTCTGTTCCAAGATCTTATCTCAAATCTCTACATAGGTGGTACCTGATACACAAATAAGAACACCTCCTTCCACGTGGCATGAAACCTTGCTGTTGAGATGGGGGTCAAAGTCAAACCCTCAGAGTAGGAGAAACCTGCATGGCCCATGAGTCCACGCCCATGCTTGAGGGCCATCTTGGACACAAACAGGCATTGTGGCCCTCTGCCTGAGCCCTGTTCTCAAATGAGGCCTCTCTGTAGCTGGACCAAGAGACTGCATATTGGGCTGGAGATGCCCCTAGGCACCAATCCTAACCAAATGTGAGGTTTTCTCTTCTCCCATACCTGGAGCTCTGCTCTGGAATCCGTCTTTTGGAGGGACACCTGAGGCAGAAAACAGGACTCCTCCCTTCCCACAGAATGGCCCCAAACTCTTGAGAGCTGGGTCAAATCCCCAGAGATGGAGAATCATCATGGCCCATGAGGCCACATATACATTTCTCGGCCATCCTTGACACAAAATCTAGAGACAAAAGCTGGAGCTACTTCCTCACATTCTCCCTTATCTCATATCCTGAGGAGATCCCCTCATGGTGTGTAAATCGGCCCTACAATACCCTTGGTCTAAAAGCTTAGCCGAGTTTGTGTTTCCAGATTTTGTCCCCACAGCCCTGGCCCACACACCTTCCAGGATGAGCCGCATCACAGGACTTTGCCTGCCCTCTCTAAGGAAACTGTGGGCGTCCATAGGCCAAAACCCAACAGATTAGGAGAAACCTACAAAGCCCCAGAGGCCATCCCACTTGTGTAGTAGACCCTGGAAAAAAAGGCATTTCTGACACAACCTGAGCAAATACCTCCATGCAGACACTCAGACAGATGTTCCAGAGACAGAAGATTGAACCAGACATGCCCCTAAGGCCTAATCTGAACCCTAGCCTAGGTTTGCAGCCATCTCTCCTCAGAGGCCTGTTCTCAAATACCAGCATATGGGGTTTTCCTGAGGCACCAAACAGAACACCTCTCATCTCCACTTGGGAATCTTGCTATTGGGAGATGTGTAAAACCCTCTGGATAGGAGAGTCCTGCAGGGCCCCTGAGCCACCACCACATTCCAGGGTCTGCATGGACACAAACCGGGATTATGACCCATCAGCTAGAGAGTCCATTTCAACTCTGTGGAAAAACCTCCATGGCTGAATTCAGGGGCCATCATGGTCGCAACTCCAGCCTGAGCCAACATCTGATACTAACCCTTATTTCAGATGCTGGAGATGTCGATTCTGCCTCTGCAGAGTGGGTCTGCCAGGCCCTCGGCCCGAAAAGTAACCCTAGCTTGTGTTTTCAGACTTCCGTCCTCACTCTCCTAGCCCACAAGCCCTTCTCATTGGGAATTCTAGAGCCACAATGTGGCACTCTGCCTGCACACCAGAAGAAACAAGTGCCCTATGGGCCTGCCCAGAAACCCCAAATTAGTATCAACCTGTATGGCCCTCAAACGCACCCCAGTCTCCTAGGCTGCCATGTGCACTAATTGTGTTTTCACAATTCTGTCCCAGAGACCTCCTCGGCAAACCTCCAACCTGGGACTCCGGAGCCACACCACTGGACTGTGGATCTCCCGTGAAGGAAATTGTGCCCTTTGCACTTGCCAAGGCCTCCAGATTAGAATAAACCTGCAAGGACCCCGAGGCCACCCAAATTTCATTGGTCTCTCAGGGATAAAATGCTCTGTCTGACACCCTAATCACCTATATCCAGTCAGATTCGCAGGTAGATGGCCCAAGAGAAATGAGATTGATCCTGATATGTGCTAGGCCTTAATCTGATCCCTAGCTTAGGTTTTCTGGCATCTGTCCCAAGAGACCTGGTCTCAAATACCAACATATGGGGGGTCCCTGAGGCACACAACAGAACACCTCCTGACCCCAGAAGGGTACCTTGCTATTTGAAGCTTTGTAAAACTCTCAGTGTAAGAGAATCCTGCATGGCCCCTGAGGTCTCCCTGGCTACAAACCAGCATTGTGACCCATCAGCATGAGACACTATTTCAACCTAGGCCCTCGGGTATTTCGCCCCAGAGCCAGCAGATCGAACCTAACTTGTCGCTAGGAGCCAATGGGAATCTGAGGTGAGGTTTCCAGGCATCCATCCTTAGAACCCTCTCTCGAGTCTTTCCATATGGAGTGTCCTGGAGCCACCCAACAGGACTCGACTGTCCTGCAGAAGGAAAACCTTGCAATTTGGAGCAGCTCATAACCCCCAGCGTGGGAAAACCTCCATGGCCACACCCACTCTTGAAGACTGCCTTGGGCAGAAATATGCATTGTAACCACTGTCCTCAGCTTTTTTTTTTTTTTTTTTCAAATGAGGCCCTTCAGTAGCAGGACCAAGAGCCCACATATCGGGCTTGCCATGCCCCTAGGCCCAAATCCTAACCCAAGGTGGATTTGCAGGCACCTGTACCCAGAGCTCTGGTCTGGGATCTCTGTTTCTGGGGGACACCTGAGTGAGAAAACAGGACTTCTCCCTTCCCCCAGAATGACACCGAACTATTGGGATCTGGGCAAATTCCCCATAGAGGGAGAATCTTCCAAGGCCCCATGAGGCCACCCCTACATTCTGTGGCCATCCTATACACAAAATAGAGTGACAAAGGCTTCAGCGGTAGCTGAATTAGGGCCTCACACTGGCCCTAATTTCAGATCTTGAGGAGCTTCCCCTGGGTCTGCAGATGGGGCCTGCCATACTATCTGCCCTAATCCTAACCCTCGTCCGTGTTTTTAGACTTCTGTCTCCAGAGTCCTGCCCCACAAACCCTCCAACCTGGGTATTCCATAGACACACCACAGGACTGTGCCTGCCTTCCAGAAGGAAGCTGTGCCCCTTAGAGCTTCAGGAAAAGTCAAGATTAGGATAAACCTGCAAGGCCCCTGAGACTATCCCAATATCATAGGTCGTCCAGATTAAATGCACAGTCTGACACACCCTCAGCAACTACCTCCCGTCAGACACCCAGGCCGATGGCCCCAGAGACAGAAGATTGAGCCTGACATGCCACAGGCTCTAATCTGTACCCTAGCTTAGGTTGTAGGGCATCTGTCCACAGACGCCTGGTTTTGAATACCAACATTTGGGGGATACCTTAATCACAGAAACAAAAACTCCTGTCCCCAGAAGGAAACCTTGCTATTTTGAGCTGTGTCAAACCCTCAGGGTAGTAGAATCCTGCATGACCCCTGAGGCCTCCACTACATTTGAAAGTAGTTCTGGACACAAACCCGCATTGTGACCCTTAGCATGAGACTCCTTTTCAACTCATCCCCCTGGGTAGCTCGCCCCAGAGCCAGGAGATAGAACCAGCCATGTCCCTCAACTCTAATATGTACACTAGGTGAGCTGTTCAGGCATCCATATGTAGAGCCTGCTCTCAAATGGTCCATATGGGGGACCTTTGAGCCATCAATCACCACTCCCAGTGTCCCAAAGAAGAAAATCTTGCTGTTTGGATCCATGCCTAACTCCCAGATTGGGAAAATCACCATGGCCTCATGAGGCCACCCCGCCATTAAGCGGCCCTTATGGACACAAATTCCAGCCTGAGTTGACATCGGACATTGGCCCTTATTTCTGATTCTGGTGATCTGGTCTCAAGCTCTAGAAATAGGGGCTGCCATGTCCCAGGCCTTAACACTAACCCCAGCATGTGGTTTCATTTTTCCATCCCCAGAGCGCTGGTGAAAAAGCCCTCCAGTTTGGGAATTCTGGAGCCCCAATGTAGCACTCTGACTGCCTTTCTGAAGGCATAAGTGTCCATTGGGACTGCACAAAAACCCCAAAGGAGGATCAACATGCATGGCCCTCAAGGGCAACCCAATTTCATAAACCGCACTGAGCACTAATATTCTATTTGCCAAAGCCTAGGCCCTGACTCTTGTCAGCCACCCAGGTAGATATCACCCTATTGAGCAGAACAGATCTGCCATACCCCTAGGTGATAATCTCTACCTAACCTGGGTTTATAGACAACTGTCTCCAGAGGCCTGGTCTCAAATGCCAGCATATGGGGGAACATGATCCACAAAATGGAAGTCCTGACCCACAGCAGGAAACCTTGCTATTGGGATGTGTGTAAAACCCTCAGAGTAGGAGAAACCTGCATGGCCCATGAGGCTCCACCCAGTGTTGGAGGCTGCAGTGTGCACAATCCCGCATTGTGACCCTCAGCCTGAGCCACGTTTTCAACTAGGCCCTGTCAGTATCATGACCTTGAGGCAGCATATGAGGCTTGTGGTGACCCTAGGCCCAAATCCTAACCCAAGGTGGGGTTTCTAGGCATGCATACACAGAGCCTTGCTCTCGAATCCCTCCTCATGGGGACCCTTGAATCAGAAAACGGGATTCCTCCTTTCCCCCACAATGACAGCATGCTATTTGGAGCTGTGAAAAACCCCCAACGAGGGAGAATCTTCCATGGCCCCATGAGGTTCCCTCTACATTCTGCACCCTTTCCAGACACAAAAACCAGAAGCAAAGCCTGAGTTTCTGCCTCACGCTCACCCAAATTTCAGATCCTGAGCTCAACTCAGGGTCTGCAGATCGGGCCTGCCATACCTTCAGCCATTATCCTAACCCTAGCTGGTGTTTTCAGATTTCTGTCCCCAGCATCCTGCACCACAAACCCTCCAGCCTGGGTATTCCATAGCCACACCACAGGACTGTGCCTATTTTCCAGAAGGAAGTTGGGCCTTTTAGAGCTTCAAGACACCTCAGGTGAGGAGAAACCTAGAAGGCCCCTGAAGCCACCCCAATTTCATAGGATGCTCTGGACAAAAATGTGTGGTTTGACACAACCTGAGCAACTACCTCCCGTGAGACACTCAGGTATATGGCCTCAGAGACAGAAGATGGAACCTGACATGCTCCTAAGCCTGAATCTGTACTCTAGCTTAGGTTTTCAGGCACCTGTCCCCAGAGGACTTGTCTCGAATTCAAGCATTTGGGGGAAATTTGATCCACAGAACACAACACCTCCTGTCCCCAGAAGGAAACTTTGCTGTTTGGACCAGCATGTAAACCCCAGATAGGAAAATTCCATGGAAGGAAGCCATGGAAGATTCTCCCCTTTGGGGATTTTTCATAGCTCGTAATAACATGCTTTCATTGTGGGAGAAAAGGGGAATCTTGTCTTCAAATTCAGTTGTCCCCATAAAGAGGGATTTGAGAGGGGCACCTGGGTGATTCAGTGGGTTAAACCAGGACCCTGAGATCCTGACCTTCACTGTACATTCTGTCCTCCAACTTCTCCTTTGTGACCTTAGGATGTTGCCTGCGCTTGGATATTCAGAGCAATGGCATCCTTTTGCGACATGTCTTTTTGGAACTGGCTTCTTTGGCCGTTTGTGTTGGGAGCCAAATCGTGGATGCTGGCCAGTCCCCATGTGGACCCGTGTAGCTCTAAGTCATTTTATCTCCTCCTTCTTGATTCTTTTTTTAATTTTTTTAAATTTTTTTAAGAATTTATTTATTTAATTGAAAGACAGAGATCACAAATAAGCAGAGAGGCAGGCAGAGAGAGAGAGAGAGGAGGAAGCAGGCTCCCCGCTGAGCAGTGAGCCCGATGTGGGGCTCGATCCCAGGACCCTGGGATCACGACGTGAGCCGAAGGCAGAGGCTTTAACTCACTGAGCCACCCAGGTGCCCCTAATTTTTTTAATAAACATATAATGTATTATTAGCCACAGGGGTACAGGTCTCTGAATCGCCATGTTTACACACTTCGCCACACTCACCATAGCACCTACTCTCCCCAATGTCCATTACACCACTACCCTCTCCCAACCCACCTTCCCCCAGGAACCCTTAGTATGTTTTGTGAGATTTAAGAGTCTCTTAGGGTTTGTCTCCCTCCTGATCCCATCTTGTTTCATTTATTCTTTTCCTACCCCCCAACCCCCCACATTGCACTCCACTTCCTCATATCAGGGACATCATATGATAGTTGTCTTTCTCCGATTGACTTATTTTGCTAAGCATAATACCCTCTAGTTCCAACCACATCATCGTAAATGGCAAGATTCCATTTCTTTCCATGGCTGCATAGTGTTCCATTGTATATATATACCACCTCTTCTTTATCCATTCGTCTGTTGATGGACATCTAGGATCTTTCCATAGTTTTGCTATTGTGGACATTGCTGCTATAAACATTCGGGTGCACGTGCCCCTTAAGATCACTACCTTTGTATCATAAGGGTAAATACCCAGTAGTGCAATTGCTGGGTCATAGGGTAGCTCTACTTTCAACTTTTTGAGGAACCTCCATGCTGTTTTCCAGAGTGCTTGTACCAGCTCGCATTCCCACCAACAGTGTAAGAGGGTTCCCCTTTCTCCGAAAACTCGCCAGCATCTGTTATTTCCTGACTTGTTAATTTTAGCCTTTCTGACTGGTGTGAGGTGATATCTCATTGTGGTTTTGATTTATATTTCCCTGATGCCGGGTGATGTGGAGTACTTTTTCATGATTCTGTTGATCATCTGGACGTCTTCTTTGCAGAAATGTCTGTTCATGTCCTCTGCCCATTTCTGATTGGATTATTTGTTCTCTGGGGGTTGAGTTTGCTAAGCTCTTTATCGATTTTGGATACTAGCCCTTTATCCGAGCTGTCATTTGCAAATATCTTCTCCCATTCTGTCAGTTGTCTTTGGTTTTTGTTAACTGTTTCCTTTGCTGTGCAAAAGCTTTTGATCTTGATGAAGTCCCAATAGTTCACTTTTGCCCTGACTTCCCTTGCCTTTGGCGGTGTTCCTAGGAAGAAGTAGCTGAGGCTGAGGTCAAAGAGGTTGCCACCTGTGTTCTCCTCAAGGACTTGGATGGGTTCCTTTCTCACACTGAGGTCCTTCATCCATTTTGAGTCTATTTTTGTGTGTGCTATAAGGAAATCGTCTAGTTGTTTTTCTGCCTATTTCATAATGTTGGTTCTTCAATCCAGGAGCATGGAAGATTTTTCCATTTCTTTGTGTCTTCCTCAATTTCTTTCAGGAGTACTTTATGGTAGAGTTGCTTATAGTTTTCTGAGTATAGACTCTTTGCCTCTTTGGTGGGTAATAATGCATTGTATCGCATTGATTGATTTGAAGATGTTGAACCAACCTTGCAGCCCTGGAATAAATCCCGTTTGGTCCTGGTGAATAATCCTTTTAATGAACTGTTGGGTCCTATTGGCTAGTATTTTGGTGAGAATTTTCGCATCTGTGTTCATCAAGGATAGTGGTGTGTAATTCTGTTTTTTGATGGCATCCTTGTCTGGTTTTGGGATCAAGGTGAAGTTGGCCTCATAAAATGAGTTTGGAAGTTTTCCTTCCATTTCTATTTTTTGGAACAGTTTCAGGAGTATAGGAATTAATTCTTCTTTAAATGTTTGGTAGAATTCCCCTGGGAAGCCGTCTGGCCCTGGGCTCTTGTTTGTTTGGAGATTTTTAAAAAATATTTTATTTATTATTTTCACAGACAGAGATCACAAGTTTACAACACACCCAGTGCTCCATCCAATGCATTCCCTCCATAATACCCACCACCAGGCTCCCACAACCTACCACCCCCTGCCCTTTCAAAACACTCAGGTTATTTTTCAGAGTCCATAGTCTCTCATTTCAACTCCCCCCCAATTTCCCTCAACACACTTCTCCTCTCCATCTCCCCATGAGTTTGGAAATTTTCCTTCCATTTCTATTTTTTCTATTTTTTCTATTTTTTGGAACAGTTTCAGGAGTATAAGAATTAATTCTTCTTTAAGTGTTTGGTAGAATTCCCCTGGGAAGCCGTCTGCCCCTGGGAGCTGCCAGGGGGAGAGAAAACAAACGAACAGAAATAAAAACCTCCAGAGAACAAATGCCTGAAGGCCCGGTTTCCTCAGAGCCCACCCCCTGGAGGGGGGCAGAAGGACTTAACTCAGGAAACAGTGCCTGAAAACCCACGCGGCAGGCCCCTCCCCCAGAAAGCCAACCAGCCAAGAAGGCAACAATCACTACTAATTCATAGACACAACGTTTAATTTTTAATTCGTTCCCACTATTCTGATTCATTTTTTAAATTTTTTTAATCTTTTTTTATTTTTTATATAGATTTTTTTAGCCTATTTACCATCACAGTGAGATGTCAAGTACATCAAATGCCATAATAACCTTTGAATCTGAATTTTTTGATATATATACCCATGTTCTTCTTTTGCTTTTCTATTTTTTAATTTTTTAAAAAATTTCTCTTTAGATCATTCTTTTCTTTACTTTTATTTTCTAATATTCATATAGAGTTAAACTTCAACGTAATCCCCTTTCCCCAATCAATGCTACCCCTATAGGTAAACCAATTTTTAATCCCCCATTATCTTAGGAAAGTTGTGTCCTTTACTTTTTTTTAATAATTTATTTATTTTTTTCACAGACAGAGATCACAAGTTTACACCACACCCAGTGCTCCATGCAATGCGTGCCCTCCATAATACCCACCACCAGACTCCCACAACCTCCCAACCCCTGCCCCTTCAAAACCCTCAGGTTATTTTTCAGAGTCCATAGTCTCTCATGGTTTATCTCCCCACCAATTTCCCTCAACACCCTTCTCCTCTCCATCTCCCCATGTCCTCCGTGTTATGTGTTATGCTCCACAAATAAGTGAAACCATATGATAATTGACTCTCTCTGCTTGACTTATTTCACTCAGCATAATGTCTTCCAATCCCGTCCATGTTGCTACAAAAGTCGCGTATTCATCCTTTCTGATGGAGGCATAATACTCCATAGTGTATATAGACCACATCTTCTTTATACATTTGTCTGTTGAAGATCATCTTGGTTCTTTCCACAGTTTGGCGACGGTGGCCATTGCTGCTATAAATATTGGGGTACAGATGGCCCTTCTTTTCACCACATCTGTATCTTTGGGGTAAAAACCCAGTAGCGCAATTGCAGGGTCACAGGGAAGCTCTATTTTTAACTTCTTGAGGAACCTCCACACTGTTCTCCAGAGAGGCTGCACCAACTTGCATTCCCACCAACAGTGTAAGAGGGTTCCCCTTTCTCCACATTCTCTCCAACACACGTTGTTTCCTGTCTTGCTGATTTTGGCCATTCTAACTGGTGTGAGGTGGTATCTCCATGTGGTTTTAATTTTTATCTTCCTGATGGCTAGTGATGATGAACATTTTTTCATGTGTCTGAGAGCCATTTGAATGTCTTCATTGGAGAAGTGTCTGTTCATATCTTCTGCCCATTTTTTGATATGATTATCTGTTATGCATGTGTTGAGTTTGAGAAGTCCTTTATAGATCTTGGATATCAACCTTTTGTCTGTACTGTCATTTGCAAATATCTTCTCCCATTCCATGGGTTGCCTCTTTGTTTTGTTGACTGTCTCCTTTGCTGTGCAGAAGCTTTTGATCTTGATGAAGTCCCAAAAGTTCATTTTTGCTTTTGTTTCCTTTGCCTTTGGTGACATATTTTGAAAGAAGTTGCTGTGGCTGATATCAAAGAGGTTACTGCCTATGTGCTCCTCTAGGATTCTGATGGATTCCTGTCTCACATTGAGGTCCTTTATCCATTTCGAGTTTATCTTTGTGTACAGTGTAAGAGAATGGTTGAGTTTCATTCTTCTACATATAGCTGTAAAATTTTCCCAGCACCATTTATTGAAGTGACTGTCTTTTTTCCACTGTATATTTTTTCCTGCTTTGTCGAAAATTATTTGACCATAGAGTTGAGGGTCCGTATCTGGGCTCTCTACTCTGTTCCATTGGTCTTTGTGTCTGTTTTGATGCCAATATCATGCTGTCTTGGTGATCACAGCTTTGTAGTTAAGTTTGAAATGCCACCAGTTTTATTTTTGTTTTTCAACATTTCCTTAGCTATTCGGGGTCTCTTCTGATTCCATACAAATTTTAGGATTATAATTTGCTCCAGCTCTTTGAAAATACCAGTGGAATTTTGATAGGAATGGCATTAAAAGTATAGATTGCTCTAGTTAGTATAGACATTTTAACAATGTTTATTCTTCCAATCCAAGAACATGGAAGGGTCTTCCATCTTTTTATGTCTTCTTCGATTTCTTTCTTGAGTGTTCTGTAGTTCCTCAAGTACAGATCCTTTACCTCGTTGGTTAGGTTTACTCCCAAGTATCTTATGGTTCTTGGTGCTATAGTAAATGGAATCGATTCTCTAACTTCCCTTTCTGTATTTTCTTTGTTAGTGTATAAGAAAGCCACTGATTTCTGTACATTGACTTTGTATTCTGCCACATTACTGAATTGCTGTATGAGTTCTAGTAGTTTAGGGGTGGAGTCTTTTGGGTTTTCCATATAGAGTATCATGTTATCTGTGAAGAGAGAGAGTTTGACTTCTTCCTTGCCAATTTGGATAACTTTTATTTCTCTTTGTTGTCTGATTGCTGTTGCTAGGATTTCTAATACTATGTTGAACAAGAGTGGTGAGAGTGGGCATCCTTGTTGTGTTCCTGATCTCAACGGGAAGGCTGTGAGCTTCTTTCTGTGTTTCAGGCCTGTCTCTAGGAGATCGGGATACCTCTCTTGCCAGCTGTCTTGAGGTGGATTTGGGAAGTCTGAACCATACCGTGGCTTGCATTAGGACGTGCATTCTCCTCAGGACCCTTGGCTGGTGACTGGCCATGGTGAACGCCATCTACCTTGGCCACAGCCTGGGAAACGTCAAGAGAATCTCCTCGGGGGATGTTTCCTGCCAGATGGATAACCAGGCCACCCTCCCTGGCATCGGGTTGCAAGCCAGGGGTCTGTCAGGGGTCACCACTCATTGTGCCTCATGTCGTTCACCAGGGGGGAAGACAATCGCTGAAGGGCTTCTGAGGGGAGACCTTGAGTGGTACCCGGCTCTCATGTCAGGGGTTTGGGTAGGTGGCTCCCATGAGAGTGGAGGCTCCAGGACAGACACCCTCTTCGTGGTGAGGACGGGCACTGGCCTGTGTGGACGCTGTGGGAAATGGAACACGTAGAAATGCACATTAATTTTTCTTCACCACCAAGGCAACATTGCCATGAAGGAAAACCAAGAAACTCACAAAAACCCAAGACCTTCGTATGTTCAGCTCAGCAGTGGAAGACAGAAAAGGGTTCTGTCTACATAGGAGGTGGGACCACAGCTCAGGGATGGCCAGGAATAAAGACAATACTCGACAGGATCTCCCTGATACCCTTTTTTCTATTGGGGAGGAACAGAGAAATCTTCTGCAAATTCATCTAGGGTTCCTCCAGAAAACCGTTCACTGTGCTCTGGAGAGCACAGGAATCCTGCCGCTGTGGAATCACTTCAGAGGCTACTGAGTCTTGATGGACTATGTGGGAGAATGTGTCCCTAAGGAAAGTACCCTGTTCTTCCATCGAGGGTTGTGCATGTGAGAAGAGTGTCCTCCAGTGCTTTCCCATCCCACCCAGCCCACTGTGCCCACACATCCCAGGAACAAGGCACTATGATGGACAGCAAGGGAAAATGGGGAAGCAGGATGCCCCCCTGAACTCACACTGCTCAGAATGGAAGTTGAGCCAATCCTCACCCAGGTAGGCAACGGCAGCCCATCAGGGTCCCCCAGAGAGAACAGGAGCCAGGAAGCAGGGTACACTCACCCTCACGTAGCTGCAGGATTCTGTGCAATCCTTCAAGGTTTGCTTCTGCCGCCCTTGGGGTCACCTGCGGAATCTCTGGAGCAGGGCCTCCCTCTGCCGGGCTTCTTGCCTGCACAACAAATCATGGGAAGTGGAAGGAACTCAGTTTCATGTCTTCAAACTGGGACACAAGCCTGAAGCCTCAGACAGCAGCGTCCTTTCCCTTCCCTGCCATTCATCCCCCTACTCCAGGGAGCCCTCCAGGTTTGTCTAGGAACTACTAGCTTTCGGGGTCTCTGGCAGGTCTGCTTGGCATGAGCAGGTTCCCATATGTCCCCTGGTAAGGGGACACCGACCCCACCACACACCCTCTCGCTGATTCAGCAAGGTCAGCTCAGTAGCCTAACTGTGGACCCCTGGAGGACGGAGAGCTCCTTTGTCAGCCTCCTCACTCCTGTCTGTGCCTGAGGACAGCATGGCACACAGTGTCCAGGGGCAGAGACACAGAGTCCTCAGAACTCAGCCCTGGGATTGGGGACAGCAGCGAGCCCTGCTCCTCACCTTGGTCCCTCTCCTTTCTCCCTCTCAGCCTGCTTCAAGGGCCCAGGATTCTGCTGGCCCTACTGACTCCATGGTTCTACGTTCTCCTTCAGCTTCCTGAAGCCCAAGGCCTGCTGGTCGAGGGCACTGTCCCAGTGCTTCATGGGGCACCTGCTGCTGGATGCCTTGTGCCCAAAAGCTCCACAGTCTCTGCACTTCACCTGGGGAGGATGAAGGATCAGTGGTTTTGGACTGCGGGCATCCCCTCACCTTGTGCGGTGCCGGCCCACTGAAGACCATGGGATGATTCCCAGGCCTCTCCAGGAGGGACACGGGGGAGGGAGTGCAAGTGTCAGGCTGAACTGAAGGAGCCCGCTGGAGAGACATGGACAAACGCCAGCCTGGACCAGAGCCTGCACACTCCTGAGGTCGACCCTCACTGTGTCAGAATGCCCCATTATGTCTGGTGACCAGACTCCAGGGTAGGTGGTCCTGGCCCAGGAAAGGATGACTGACTTATGGACACAGAGCTCTCTATGTGCCAAGCCTGTCTCCAGAGTCATGGCAGACCCCCTGCTCACAGCACATGCAGGCCTCCACTTACTCTGGGATCCTCCTCCTCTGGCCCAGGAGCCCTGGGTGCTAAGGGTGCCCTAGCTGACCTCCTCCCTTTCTGGGCTTTCAAGGGTCTGTAGGGATCAAGCTGGGTGTGATTGCCCGCCCCCTGTCCTACTTCCTTGAGGGACATGGCAGTTGGACGGCCTGCCTCGGGGATGGGTGTCGGGGTTTCTTGAGACAAAAAAAAAAAAAAAAAGGGACAGTCATATTCACACAGATGCAAGCTTCCTTCCTGTCCCTTCTTCTCCAAGTAGGTATGAGGGGGCCTCATGACCACCAGATCAAACATAGCTATCAACCTATGACCTCTCGTCCCTTCCTCTCCTCCATACTCTCCTGCATAGCCAGCCCCAGGGTGGTGCCTTTAGGAAAGCCAGGTGAAGTTGCCTTGAATGACTTACCAGAGAGATGCTTGTGAATTCTCTCACAATGTACTCTAGCAGCAAAACCAGGGACAGGACTGCCTGCGATTTACACTAGAATCAAAGCAATGGCAATACTCCATGGGACACTCAGTGTTGAAAATGGAAAAGCAAGTATCCTTTCCACTCCCAACTCTCCATTTCACCACTGACACCTGAGGAAGCCATTCTCAACTATAAGATCTCTTTGAAAAACATCACTTCTCTTGATGGAATGAGGGAAGTCGCCCTCTAAGGGTCTGAATTCTTTGATTTCATGTTTTCTTTTCAGTGCCCCATTCTTAATTCTCGTCTAATCCCTGGGAAATGAATAGCATTTAACTTCATGTGAACCATGGATTTATTTTTCATTTTTAATGTTTTCTTTATATATATATATATATATATATATATATATAGAGAGAGAGAGAGAGAGAGAGAGAGAGAGAAATCTCAAGATTGGGTAATAGCAGAGGGACAAGCAGACTACCTGCTGGGCAGGGAGGCCAATGAGGGGCTCCATCCCAGGACGCTGGAACCATGACCTGAGACAAAGTCAGACAACCAACTCAGCCACCCAGGTGCCCTGAACCTGTGACTTCTTTAGGCTCCTAATCCCACAGTGAAATGGACCAGGATTCTGTCACAACACCTCCATGGCCCTACACCAATCAGACTGTTGGGGTCAGTTCCTTTGGAAGTGGAACCTCAGGGAGTCGAGAGCATTGGCAGTCATGCCTTTGATCAGTCTCTCTTCTCAGAATATGGTTTCACAGGCACCAGTCTTTAGCTCATAGAGAAAAGGCACATCATCCCATAATTTCCTCACTGTCCTATTTCTCTAGCTGCTAAGATAAGGACCCAGTTGTCCAAACACCCACCTGAAATGCAATGGTGCTCCTCCTGTCTCTCAGTAGAGGCTCGGGTATGTACTGGACAGACTCCGCTGGAGGAGACTACATACCTGATATGCCAAAGGAATGGTGAGAAAGGGCCAATTCCTTCCCTCCCTGACTTTCTTATGGCCCCGAGGTCACATGACCTTTCAGGCCCTTAACACCCGTCAACAAATGGAACTAGAGATCCCAGAACGTCAATAAGCGGCCCTCAACTGAAACTCAACCTCCCTAACTAACAAAGAATGTAAAACCTGCCCCTTGGCCACCAAACTTGGGTGCCAATTCTGACCAGAATGATAGACTAGTTCAAACAGCTACTATAGGGTAAATTGTAATTCAGTTGGCCACCTGCGTGTGGCCTAACATGACTATGCAACTTTCTGTGTGTGTTACAATCTCCTTGGCCACCTGTGCTCTATAAAAGTTAGTCGGTGCAGCTGGGAAGCAGTCGCTCTCTCCATAAGAGCATGAGAAGGCAGGGGACAAATTTCTTTGGAGAACGGGTTGGTGTGCTATGATTGGGACCTCACTCTGACTCTCAAGGGGGACAGGTGAAGAAAATAACCCTTTCACATCAACCCTTATGAGATGGGCTTCATTTCAAGAGTTACTTGGAAAACCAAACACACTGCCCTGTGGTGCTCACACCTGAAAATATTTGCTGGTGAAGGGCTTGTGGCTGCAGCCTTCCACAGTGGCAGGACGGAAAGGCCAGACCTGGAGAGACCACACTTACCATATTAGGCAGAGCAAAAGAGGCATGGCTCCCAGAGGCCAAGGGAATGCTACACAAGGTCACTGGGCTGAAACCATCCTATAGGGAAAATTTCCAAATACTGTGGCCTGCTAAAACAAAGGGACTCAGCAATAAGTGCTTTTAGGATACATACCTGGGAGGTGAGGGGCGGAGGGAGAGTCCTAAGATGGTCCAGAAAGAACATCAACCATTCAGGAAATTGTGCAATGCCGTGGGCCACACAGGAGTCTCAAAAGAACATACCAGTGTGTTCCCCAAAGGGAGATCTACCTTGGAATACTCTTGCACTTGTTTCTGTCACTGCGTCACAAAGTACCACAAAATTAGCTGCTTAAAACACCACACATTCTCTCACACTTCTGTGGGTCCCAAGTCAAGGCATGGTGTAGATGGACCCCGACTCAGGGTTTCCCCTACCCCGGGACTAGCATCATTGGGTCATCTGGGACTTTGATCTAATCTGAGGCAAGAGATCCCCTTGCACCACCACCCCACCCCCGTCCCCAGGACTGTCAGGAAAATTCTGTCACTTGCCATTGTAGGCCTGTGGTGGGCGGCTGTCTCCCTGCAGGCTGGGGGCTGGGGGCTGTCCTGAGCTCGAAGAGGCTTCCCTGCATTCCCTGCCCTGTGGCTCTTTCCATAAACAGGCAGCTTTCTCCTTCAAGGCCAGCCAGAATGTCCCTTGTACTTCAAAACCCCAACTTCTTCCTAACAGCAGAAAAAAAAGGGGAGAAAAACCAAGCTATACAGAGTAATGCTCTTTTCACCATTGGAATTGAGTTAGTATTAATCCAAACTAGATTGTTTAAAACTGATTGCAACCCCCAAGTCATTTACAATAGAACTCAAACATACATAACACCATAAATGACAAAGGAATTCAAATGGTTCCTCAACAAAACATCTATTTAACACAAAAGAAGACAGTAAGGCAGGAGTGGGAGGGAAAGAAATAACATTTAGAAAACAAATAGCAGGTGGCAGCTAGGTGGTTTAGTTGGTTCAGCATCTGACTCTTGATTTCAGCTCAGGTCATGATCTCAGGGTCATGAGATCGAGCCCCGCATCGGGCTCCACGCTTAATGTGGAGCTTGCTTGGGATTCTCTCTCTCCCTCTCTGTCTGTCTCCCCACCCCAAGCTCTCTCTTTCTCGATAAACAAATAAGAAAACAAATAGCAAATGGCAGATGTAAATCCTACCTCATCAATTATGGCATTAAGCACAGATGGATTTAACACTCCCGTTAGAGCCTTGCAGACTGGAGTGGTTTGTTTTTTTTTTAAAGATCCAACTATATGCTGTGTGCAAGACACCCTTTAGATTCAAGGAAATGAAGAGGTCAAAAGTAGGAGAATGAGAGAACACAGAGCTAGAGACAAGAGAACATTGTACAGTGATGATCTGTTTGGATGAATGTATCGTAAATACTTGAAAAAGTGTGTATGTGTATTTTGCTGTTGCTTTATGCTGTGTTGACTGTAGATATCAAGTCAGTCAACGTGGTGATAGGGTTGTTTAAGTCAAACATGTTTACTACTTTTGGTTCCACCCCTTGCTGAGAAGAGTGAAATAAAAATCTTCTACTTTGAGTATAGACCTGTTCCTTCTTTAATTCAATCAGTTAATGTGTAAACATGTTACACAGCCTCCCACTTTCTATTTGACAATATTCTTTTTTTTTAAATCTGAAATGAATATTGACACTCCAGCCTCCTTACTCTTGATATTTTCATAGTTTATGTTTTTCCATTCTTTTACTTTCAATCATTCTGTGCCTCTTTATATTTACAGCGCTTTCCTTATAATTTGTGGTCTGATTTTACTCGGCCAATTTATTTCCTAGCTTTGACAATTCACAATTATGTGCCATGTTCCCCTTGGAGCAGGCTGGGTAATGGGTTCACAAGACCTCTTTGGCCCATTTTTGCAACTTATTATGAGTCTATAATAACTTCAAAAGAAAAAAAAATGTTTGCAGAGTTAGTTCCTTAATAGATAACACATGTTTTTGTCTTCCTGTTTATCTGATTATCTCTACCTTTTAAGGAGAATGTTCAGTCCCTTGGAATTTTTACATAAATAATGATAGATTAGTTAGATATTAGTCTATCAATTTACTATTTCTGGTGTGTCTGTTCTCCTTGAGTTTTTCCTTTGTTCTCTATCTCTTGTCTTCTTCAGATTATTGGGATATTTTTGTCAAAACTACCATTATAATGTGTTTATTATGATTAGTGCCTTCAATGGGGATATCAACAGACATCCTTAATTTTTATATCTAATTAGAGTTGATATTAATCTACCTTATTTAAAGTTTGGAAGCCTTGTAATTGTAAAGGTAGATGTATTTCTCACCATTCTCATAATAGTCCTTTTTACTGTATTTTCTGTATGTATCACAACCACATACATTATAACCCACAAGGCAATGTTACAGTTACAGTTTTTGCATTAAGACGTTACATACATTTCAAATACATTAAAAGACAAGGTACTTTTTAAATACTTACTCTGATATTTATAATTTCTGATGTGTTTCATTCTTCTTGAAAATCAAATTTCCTTTCAGCATTTCCCGTTTTTTTTTGTTGTTGTTGTTGTGTTTTTTTTTTTTTTTACAGAATTTCCTCTTACAGTATTCCTGTAGGGAATCTCTGCTAGAGAAAAAATTCTTTTCGTTTTCTTTGCCCTGAAAAAATGCTTAGTCTATCTTCCCTTTTTATTCTTTTATTATGTTCAACCAGCCTATATGTACTAGTACACCATTGGTTTTTGATGAGGTGTCCACCAATTCATTAGTTGCACATTAACACCCAGTACACGTGTCACCACACATGCCCTCCTTAATGCCCATCACCCTGTTACCCTTTTTAATTTTTATTTATTTTTATTTTAATTTTTTAAAGATTTTATTCATTTGACAGAGAGAGAGGGAGAGATCACAAGTAGGCAGAGAGGCAGGGAGAGATAGAGGGGGTAAGCAGGCTCCCTGCTGAGCAGAGAGCCCGATGCGGGGCTCGATACCAGGGCCCTGGGACCATGACCGAGCCAAAGGCAGAGGCCCAACCCACTGAGCCACCCAGGAACCCCCTGTTCCCCTTTTTTAAAGGACTTTTTTCCTGCAGATGGAATTTGGAGCCCACAGTGTTGTGCTTGTTTTCCTTCTGCGCTGCAAGGTGCATGAACGATCACTTGACCTCTTTTGTTTCTGAGCAGAAGCCAATGGTAACTCAAACATTGTTTCTCCGAACTGAAAGTGTTCTTCTTCTCTGGATGCTTTCACGATTTTCTCCCTTTTCTGGGTTTCAGAAGTTTGACCATAATGTGCCTAAGCATGGCATGTATATCCTTTGCAATTTCCAAACTTCCTGGTTTGGTCAATTTGTCTTTCACCAAATTTGGGAATTTTCTGCCTTTATTTCCTTGAACTAATTTTACCTCATTATGTTTTTCTCCTTATTCTGAGACTTCAATTACCTGTCTTTGATATTATCCTTCAGGCCCTCAAAGGCCTGTGTTTCTCAATCATTTTTCTCTCTGATCTACAGGTCTCATAATTTTTATTGATTCAGTGACTCATGATCCTGTCACATTTTCTATGTTATCAAATCTATTCAGTTAATTTTTTTCAGATATTGTATTTTTTAGTATCAAAGAATCTTTATATTTTCTGTTCCTTTTTTAAAATTTTATTTATTTGACAGAGAGAGATCACAGTAGACAGAGAGGCAGGCAGAGAGAGAGGGAAGCAGGCTCCTTGCTGAGCAGAGAGCCCGATGTGGGACTCAATCCCAGGACCCCGAGATCATGACCTGAGCTGAAGGCAGCAGCTTAACCCACTGAGCCACCCAGGCGCCCCAATATTTTCTGTTATTTAATGAGATCTTGCATGTTTAAAATTGATTGAAATAGGCATACTAAGGCCCTTGTCTGATTACTTCAACATCATTGATGTCCTGGCCACTGTGAATGTTGAAGAGGAAATGTGATGTTGCTGCATCCACAGAAGAATGTTGATGTTGTAAAAGTTGTTTTTTAAAAAAATTTAGGGGTGCCTGGGCAGCTCAGTCATTAAGTGTCTGCCTTCATCTCAGGTCATAATCCCAGGGTCCTGGGATGGAGCCCCACATCAGGCTCCTGCTCAGCAGGAAGCCTGTTTCTCCCTCTCCCACTCTCTCTGCTGTGTTCCCTCTCTCGCTGTGTTTCTCTCTGTGAAATAAAGAAAATCTCTCTCTTTTTTTTAAAGATTTTTTAAAAGAGATTTTCTTTATTTATTTGAAAGAGAGCGAGAGAGTGAGAGGGAGAGAGAGAACAAGCAAGGGGAAGGGGCAGAGGGAGTCAGAGAAGCAGACTCCCTGCTGAGCAGGGAGCCCCACGTGAGACTTGATCTGAAGGCCCTAGGATCATGACCTGAGCTGAAGGCAGATGTTTTACTGACTGAGCCACCCAGGTGCCCTGATGTTTTTGTTTTAACAGGAAAGTGACTTTATTAAACTCAATTTGCAAATATTACCTTGTCTGTAGGGTAGCAGTTCAAATCTCAGCGGTGTTTTGTGTGTTTGTCATTTTGTTTTACCTTAACTAGATGCAAACACAGCTCAAGGGTTAGCTAAAGTTATTAGCTAACTAATGATTAGAACCTGCACTAGAACCTAAGCTCCCTTCTCTGGGTCTTCATTTTCAACAGGTGCAGTCTCCCTTGGCTCTGACCTTGCGTTCTTAGTTTAGAAAGAGGATAGCTATTTTTGTTTGTTTGTTTTGAGTTAAGGTTTCCATGCCACATTGCAACCAGAGAGAACATACTCTGTGCTGTTTCATTTTTCCTAGTTTTGACTTTTTTCCTAAAATATTGTTGTGGGACACCTGGGTGGCTCAGTGGGTTAAGGCTCTACTTTCAGCTCAGGTCATGATCTCAGGGTCCTGTGACCAAGACCCACATCGGGCTCTCTGCCCAGCTAGGAGCCTGTTTCCTCCTCTTTCTCTGCCTGCCTGTGATCTATGTTAAATTAATAAGTAAAATCTTAAAATAAATAAAGTAAAAAATAAATAAATAAATAAATAAATAAATAAATAAATTTTAAATTATTAAAATAAATAAAAATAAATAAAAATAAAATATTCTTGTATTTGTTTCAGCTTTCAGATTCTTCAGGTAATTTCTTCCCCCAAAGCTTTACTCGTTACCAATGGGAGGGTCCACCTGTTAGGAGCTCACTTTGCTTTATTTGAAATGGAACTCCTTGTTTGAGTTTTACTCTTTCAAATAACCCCCTACTTAAAATCCTTCAATAACTTTCCTTTGATTTTAGAATAAAATTCAAATTTCTTAGTGACATAAATAAACATAAATAGTTCCCCAACCCATATTTGAATGAAAGCTATTCCCGTAACATATGAGATGTGGTCATTTTTAGTCATAATGCCATTATCCTTAATATTAATAACTTACAAATATAAAGACTTTGAGCATTTAGTAACAATTTCCATATCAATTGTTTCATGAGTTCCTCTAACTGGACAATTATCAATTAATATGTCAAAGAACCCATGTATTTTGAACATCTACTACTGCAAAGAAGTGTCACGAGTAATGAATGGAAAGAAAAGGATAAAGGAGAGTCATTTTCTTCTGTGGAGCTTGTTTGTAGTCACATCGGACAGGTAAAAAATTTTCATAGACTATAATTTTTGAAAAGCCATTATACCAGGCACCAATTATCAACTGCCAAGTGAGTCTTATAAGAGACCAGGTTGCATGTATCATTTTAGAAAAGAAGAAGAGGAATGGGGGTTATAAACCTTCTGGAAGTGGAGGTACCCAAAATGGGGCTTCAGGGAAAAACAGATATGGAGGCAGAGACATAGAATAGAATACAACCAGGAGAACAAGTTGTCTGCCCTACTCCCCCATAAACATCACTGGGATAATATCTGATCCAGCAGCCCACACATTACTCAGTGGAGCATGAACAATAGTTTCTTCTTAATGAACACTAAACCCCAAGTTGACTTCCAGCCCTTTCAGAACCATAGAACTTGTTTTAATCAACTTCCCTTGATAAAAGCGCTGGATTCCAGCAACTGTACCCTCTCTCCACTGATGTCTGGAGCCATGAGAAACTTTTCCTTAATTTCTGCTGCTCTCATTCTCCTTGTTTACATTTTCTCAGGTAAGAGGGAAATCCCAATAGATGTAAGGATGACAATTTGTCTTTTGAGAAGAAATCTCAGGTTTTAGAAAAGTGCATGGCTCATCTCTGTGTTCTAAAATGGTCCCAGGACAGGGCAGTTACTGGAAATCTTTTCTTGAGCTGAGACCCAAAACAATGGGACCACACAGAGCCAGATTAGCTCCACCCAGAAGAGTATCTGGTTAATTTCCCTAAATGTTCTAGAGTTTCTAGACTCTAGGGGTTTAGAGTTCTCTTTACATTTAGATCTCTTTTCTTCTGTATTCTTCAACACAGCTTCGGCATATGCCAAAGTGATTGCTCTAAAATGAGAGAACATTCCAGAGGCAAATTCCAAACATACTTGTTAATTTAGAGAATTATAGCTTTTGTAGCCTGAATGAGACTAAACGCATGATATGAGGTTCTTGTTCTATTTTTGTATGTCTTACTAGTTGGTCCAAATCTCCTAATCTTTGATTATTCAGAATTTCTTTCAGGATCTCCCATACTTATGGAAAATTTTATCATTTAAACAACTAGCGACTTGGTTAGTTTGCTTTTCGATCGTTGAGAGCTTTGAAATGGTCTCTTTTTGCTCAGTACAGCCAAGACTTTATCCCTAGGAAAAAATTTTAAAAGACTTATGTATTTATTTTGAGAGAAACATCAGGGGGAGGGGCAGAAGGAGAGAGAAAGAGAATCCCAAGCAGACTCCCCAGTGAGCACAGAGCCCCATGTGGGGCTTCATCCTGTGAACCTGAGATCATGACCTGAACCAAAATCTAGAGTCAGATACCCAACCAATTGAAACATCCAGGTGTCCCCCTCAGAAACTTTTATATTCATCCCTTCTCAACTATGCTTTGTTCTTTCTGTTATGAAGTCATTTCTAATGGGGGTTCCCCATGTATCATGAAGCACTTTACTTCTTCATGGTTCCTGGATTTATACACTTATTTCTATACAATCAGGCTTCAGTAGGCCTAACAAGCCAATAGATATGAAGTGTGTGCCTACCACTTAATGAGAAATTGTTTGGGCATGATAGCAAAAGTAGGTAAAGTGAAGGTCAAAAATATAATCAGAGCATGGTCTTCACCCTTAATTTGCTTGAAGTTTATGATTTTATTATTTCTGCATTGGTAAAAAAAAGCTTGCTCAGAATAGTAAATAGGCATTTGATACATTTCAAATGTGTATAAGTGAATGGAAGATCTGGGAAGATGCAGAGAACAGTTCCCATAAACACCATAAAAGATGCAAGCTATACAGAGAAGCCATGGAGATAGAAGCTTGGTTCCAGTTGTGGGATCAGGCAGGGCTTTCTGAGAGGTGGAATTCATATTTCACTTTTGAAAGCAGACATAAAAACATGTCCTTGTGTTTCAAAGGCTCATGTATCAAATCCGTTTCTTAGCTTCTGCCCCAGTCTCTTTTCTCAGAGGTCAAACAATGGATTCCGGTGGAAAAACACATTTTAAGCCGTCTTCTCCGTCCTGATTCGTCAGGTCTCTGATTCACTAAGGACTCCTGTTCCCAAAATTACTCAGGCATATTTGAATCCTAACAATAAGCACAGTGTGGGCTCGGATTAGGACCACCACAATCACAACAACCACAGAGAAACTCAGAGCTGGAAGTGAGTTTAATGATCAGTACAAGAGGTAATGAACACTGACTGCCAAAACATGTGAGGTTGGATCTCAGTTGCCATCCTTATAAGTACACTCAATGCTTGTGCTTCAATTTCCTTTCTATAAATGGTAATAATAATAGGACTGTTTGGAAGATGAAGACCCTTGTTGCATTAATTAGAGTAAAGGCAAACTTATTTTTTTAAAGGTTTTATTTATTTATTTGATAGAATTAAAGTAGGCAGAGAGGCAGGCAGAGAGAGGGAGAGAGAGGGAAGCAGGCTTCCTGCTGAGCAGAGAGCTTGATTCGGGCCTCGATCCCAGGACCCTGGGGTCATGACCTGAGCTGAAGGCATAGGCTTTAACCCACGAGCAACCCAGGCGCTCCAAGGCAATCTTATTTTAACAATGACACTTACAAAGAGAGTAAATGAAAAAAAAATATTTTTCTCTTATGGAAAAGTCCAAAGACAAGTAAGTTGACTATTGTGGGTAGAAAGAAGGTTCTTCTCCATCAAGTCATGTTGAGACTAGGGAGGAAGGTTAACTTTGAATCCTAAACATGTGACTGTTTTATCTGATTCTAAAGATGCTCTAACAGAAAGGGCTGAAAAGTAAGTAAAGGGTATGATTAAAAAGATTGCATAGAAGTAGCTGCATCATTCCATTCCTGTTCCATTTGTCCAACCTTTCCATGGGGCCATGCAGAGACACAGGACCAGGGACTGACATATTTTGCTGAGTCTCCATGTGTTATCCAGTATCTGAAAAGAAAATTACTGATTGGGGAAATTTTAACAATCCCTCTGTTTATATAAACTGCTTAAACAAAGCCAGGCACATCCTCTGTGCCCTAAGAAAGTTCACTGTTACTATCGTTTGCCTGTCATTGTTTTTCTATCATCATTCTCATTCTTGTTATCTGTCCCAATATTTAAACACCTTATAGTTATTCCACATCAATTGA
>PISX010025215.1:15069-26622 GCA_004024625.1 Mellivora capensis
CCAAACTCATCTAGGTTTAATTGATTCCGCCTTTACAAAATGGAGCCAACATAATCCTGCAGACTTGGACAGAACAAAAGTTCAAATTCTCTACCACAGAAACAGTCCCAGAGTATCAAATCTGTTCCTTTATCAAGTGTCCCTGCAGTAGTATTTTTGTCACTAGAAGAACTCTGCACAACGCAACCTGTGTGAGCATAAGATTTTACTACAGGGAGGAGACAGGTCAGTTTACCAAGGACACCACACTTCACTTTCACAACCCTTGAAAACTAATCTCTCGTAACAGTAAGTAATTAATTACATCCACTCCAAACTGAACGAGATAGTGTAAACCTCAAGGAATCGGAGATTGTAAATAACCTCACTTGGGAACCAGGTGTGTGTGTGTGTGTGTGTTTCCTCAGAGGTACTTCACAGGGTATAAACAGAAATAATTAGCAACTTTTAATCTCATGAACAAGATCTTTATTTAAAATTCTCACATATAAAATGAATTCTTTTATGTCATATTTCCTCAAGTGTGCTTTTTACCTCATTTTACGAATAAAAAAGACATCCAGAGGAAACAAGGTGTCCTTTTCTCAGCCTCCAGAAACACTAGGGACAGCAGAGGCAGCACAGGTGTTTGGTCCTAAACAAAAGTTAAGACTAAGTAGGGAAGAAAATGGAAAACAGAACACAGCCTAGCAAAGCAGCTAGAGATCACATGCAGCAGGTGACAGGAAGCCTTGGGGACTCTTCACAGCCACCAGGATGAGCTTCATGGCAGGTCCCTGCTGACCCTCTGGGCTCCACAGAACCTCCACCCAGCAGTCCATAAAAACGAAAGGCGGCAAAGAACTATCCCTGTCACCCTGGCAAGAAAGCAGCAGCAGCCTCCTTGAGCCCAGGAAAGCCACCCCTCCGTCCACAAACAGGAGGAGCCCCTTCACACCAACCACACAAGGAAGCCCAAGCGGCCAGACCCAAAATAAAAACAAAAATAAGAGGAGCGCGGGAAGACAGATGACAGCTCAATTAAATTTATCCTGGGAGCGCTGGGAGGCTCCGTCTCTCTGAAGACTCCGCCTCAAAAGTAAAAATAAAATTTAAGGGGAGGGAGCCCACAGAAGAGATGATAGTTCAGTTAAGTCTGGGCGGGGAACACTTGGAGATTCTACTTAGGGCGTCAGAGTCAGAAATAAAAATTAAAAAACGAGAGGGGGAGGTGTCAGTTTAGTGTGTGTGAGTGTGTGAGTGTGTGTGTGTGTGCGCGTGTGTGCGCGCGCGCCCGCGCGCCTCCGTGTGTGTCTGGAGTGTACGATTTGCCAGGGAGGGGAAAGTGGCGGCTCCGCCGGCCTTGAGGTGACCGGGCTCAAATCCGGGGTGAGTTTACGCTCTGGGCGACAGGGCAGAGTCGGAGGGCCAGACTGCGCGCTGTCGGGAACAATGCTGGGCCCGGAAAGGAGGGTCTCACAGCACCCCCACGCCCCCCGCATACCATGGGCATCCCAGCCCCCACTGTCCCCCGGCCCACGTCAGGGCAAGAACGCCCGAACCCGGGGTCCCAGAGCGGGCCTCACCCAGCAGGGCCTGCAGGTGCTTCAGGCGCGTCAGCCCGTCCCTCTCGGGGTCCAGCACCTTCTGGGTGGACTTCTACGCAACCCCGTGGCTCCTTCCAGGAACATCCCGCCGCCGCGGGAAACCGCCCGCTGGCGGGGCAGGGGCGCCTGCGCCCTGCGAATAACCGCGTAGGATCCCGGTCCCCTGTCGCGCGGACCCCTCGCCAACCGCCGGCGGCCGCGGCCGTTGCCTGCGCAGCAGCCGTCGCAGCCGCCGCAGCCGCCTCAGCGGTGGCTCTAGGGAGGAGGGGCGGGGCGGGTACTGCGAAAGTTGGCGCAAAAAAGGCGCTGTCCACGCGAAATCGGCGCCGCACTGCGGGAGATGCGAGTCAGCCCTTCGGTCCCCGCGCCAGGGAGCCCACTTGGACCTGCCAACAGAGGGCGCTAGTTCGCCAGCGGGCTCTGAGCTCCTTCTTCCTCCTCCTCCGGCTGTAGGCGGCAAGGCATCTAGGGAAATGTAGTTCTTCAGGGGGCGAGGTGCGGGGACTTACCTTTCCAGAGTCCTCAAGCTGCTGGACAGCACCCGCCTGCCCCCTCCAAGAAGAGGCCCAGAGCTCCCAACACTTCACTCCTTGCTCTGGGCCACCAGCCTATTTTCCTCTAGTGCAACGTGAACCACAAGAACATCTCAGTAAGAAAAAGTCAAGGCCTTAAAATGCAAACTATTTTTCCTTTTGACTTCTAGATTCACACAAAGGAGGGAGTCCGAGTCCCTTTGACCAAACTAAAAATCAGAGCTCCAGCTTCACATGAACATCAATGCCTTCGGCCGCAGGAAGAGCATCCCTAGACTCTGCGTGAGGAGTCCAGCGGGTACACTTGGTTCCTGAGATCCAGCTTCACTGGGGTGTGAGGTAGCCTTGCTCAGAGGGCTCCTCGGGTTCTTGTCTCTTGCTTTGTAGGAAGTGCACCCACCTTCGCTGTGTTGTGCAACGTCCCGCAGCAATCCAGTAGCAGAACCAGAAATAGAACCTGAGGGACCTGACTCTCAGGCTGGTATGCTTTTGCAGATTAGGTGCCTGAAACCTGGAACAAAACTTTGAAATGGAAAATGGCCTGGAGATTTCTTACAAGAGATCTGTAGGATTATTTACTGGCCTCTCAATCCTCTGACGCTCCAAATGTGGACATTTGAGCGAGTACTTAAGCTGGCTCTTTAAAATCATGGGCTTTCCGTCCACTTGGAGCACCATTTTTCTCATTCAAGGGAACCTGTAACTTGGGGAGAAACCCAAGAGATGTGACATAGCTTTGTATTCTCATGATTAGCATTATATTTGACCTCCAGAAGCACTCGCTAAAAGTTTATTACAGAAAATGGAGTAAGAGCCAGTTCTATCTATGCTATTTTGACAACTCTAAAAATAGAAAGGCTCTAACAACTAGAAGAAATGTGTTTGCATGCCTGGATGATAGAAATGTCCCTATCCGAATCCAAGGAACATGGGATTGTGACTATTTCTTAGGAAAAGGATCTTTATAGATGTAATTAAGGATCTCAAGGTAAATCATCTTCGATGATCTGGGTGGTCCCTAAATCTAATGACTGTCTTCTATTGATAAGAAACAGAAGAGGAGAAGACACAGAGAAGGCCATGTAAAAATGGAGGCAGAAATTGGAGTCATGTAGCCATAAGCCAAGTGATCCCTGGAGCCACCAGAAGCTAGAAGAAACAAGAAAGGATTCTGTCAGGGGGTTGTCCAGAGGGAGCACCAACACCTTGATTTTAGACTTCTGAACTTAAGAAATCAGAAAATTAATGTCTGTTATTTTAAGCCACCTCACTTGTGGTACTTTGCTGTAGCAGCCCTGGAAAATGAATACCACCAGATGCTGGAAACAACCCAGTGTGATTGTCTAGCAAGATCAGAATGACTGATACTGATTATAAGACTGAATAAATAAACATTCAGGAATCCATAATGATACTCAAAAGAGTGCTTTGTGATGTCCTAGGTGGGTGTTTCCAGGAGAAAACATAGCGTGTACCTTTGATGATTTGGGGCAGAGTTGGGTTTTTGTTTGTTTGCTTTTGTCTTTAGCTTATTTATTTGAAAGAGTGCAGGGGGATGTGATGGGTAAAGAGAGAGGGAGAGGGGTAGGAGCAGAGGGAGAAGGAGAAGCAGTCTCCCTGCTGAGCAAGGAGCCCCATCTTGTCTCTAGGCCGATTATCATCCAAGGACCCTGGGATCAGGACTTGAGCTGATGGCACATGCTTAATGGACTGAGTCACCCAGGCCCCCCTGGGTGGGCATTTTTTTAAAAAGAAGAGAATGTGAGAGCCCCAGGTGGCTAAGACCCTTTCTCAGTAACAAATGGGTAACCTGATCTGAACTGGGTATGTGTTTCAAGATTCTAACCAGGGAAGAGTGCAGGGCTTTAGAGCTTTTTCTCTCCATACATCACATACCAGAAAGGATCATGTTTTCCTGATGACAGAAAATTGAATTCACATGTTCAGGAAGACAGAGCCCAAGAAACCAGGACTGAGTGAGGGAAGTGAGAGACCAAAAGGTCCCAAAGAATGAGAGAAACACTTATCAATTAATTCTTGATGTTGTCTGCAGGGGAATTTCAGATTTTTGTTTTGTTTTGTTTTGTTTTTGTATCCAATTTACATAAATTCAAACCAACACATATTTACTGAACAAGTCATACCATTAAACTGTGATGACCATAGTTTTCTACTTCCCATTCTTTACTATTTTGCAGAAAATTGTCATCTCAAGGGCCGTGTGAAAACTGCAACTCCTGCCGTTATTGATGTTAAATACTTATCAAACAATTCTACCATTCCTCATTGTTGGGCTTATACCCAGCACAGGGTCAGGGTCAACAGTCAATCGGTATTTGTGGAATAAACAAAATCATTCATTTCTTCATTAATATCTCCATGAGCATTATTAAGGAATGTTGTTTAGTACAATGTTTTCAACTTAACTAATGTGTTATAATTCCAAATGTTAAAATTCTACCCTTCTTCCTCAGAAATCTTTCTAAAATCTTTCTAAAGAGACCTCCCTGTCTTCTTAAAGAGCTTATTCACTGTTTATGAAACCATAATCTGACCCACTCATCCACTGTGATTCCCTTCAACTCCTCTTACATGGGTATTGCTACCAGACACAAATGAGAAATGCCTGGTAGATCTTCCCCATCTAATTTGAACCATTTCTTGCCCCCAAATTCAGTCTCTTCTATCAGAGATCATTTGTTTACCTTTTGAACATCCATATTGGAATGTTTCTATATGTTTAGAACTGCCAGTTCTTAGTTTCCAGGTAATCTAAAAGTTAAGGTATTTTACTTTCTAATTGTCACTCATCAGAGTTTTTCAGTTCAGAAGGATTTGGGGTTTCTTCAGGTTGACTAAATTATCTTGTGCCTGCACATCAGTCCTAGTTGTCATGATTATTCTATTCATTGTAATATGTGCGAAAATTCAACTTTTTGATGCAAATTTTCCTATCAGATAAGCTCATTGTGCCTGTCCTCAGAAGTAAGATCTTTTTGTATGCTAGACACACTGTGGATTTTCGTTTGGATATTGCCACAGAGAGCCAGCCCCAGTGAACTTCTGTGACATAGTCTATTTTTATTGATCTTTGCATTCTTATTTTCTTAAAAAAGAAAGCTATGATCTAATAAATTAAATTTTTATATCAACTCTTACCCTAAAATTTTGAATTCATTCAATGTGTATGCTGTGCCCCTGAGAATCTGCATCTATCCAAAAATTCCTAAGAAAAAAAGGATCCCCCTCCCTAAGAATGAAATGCCAAACTCAACACCTAAGAAACAAGAAACCCAATGTCCTCGTTTTCCAGGTGCTATATTACTGTAGACACCAAAAACATATTTTTCTCCTACAGAAAGATTTCCTAATAGCCTTTTCTTTCCAAATATCTGTTAAATGAGGAAATTTAATACTTTAAACTTGATTATAAATCATTTTATATGAGACTTTCACTTCAGGACAGACGTGAAAAAGTTTTCAAAAATATGCTAGCCATTTTGATATGTCTGATGGATGCTTGATAACAAAGAAATGCTTTAAGGGGAAAAAAACTAATCATATTTCTAAATTTACTCAAGCAGATGTCTTTGCAGCTGTGCATTTCAATCACAATGTCATCTGTTTTGGATATATATTCTTCTTTTTTTTTTTTTTTTTTTTTTTTTTACATCAGAACGGTATTAACATTTCAGTGGTGAATCCTGGTAACACATCAACATTAGAAAAATGTAAGGCCATAAGTAAGTATCATAGGACCTTTTATAAATTCAAAAAATTATCTTTGAATGATAACATTGGAGAAATCAAGAATCATAGAAACTCTCTAGATAGTAAATACAACTTGCATAGAAGGATGATGTACAAAGGCTGGAGAAAGATGAAGTTTCATAGGTGAGAAGCCTGTGAAAATGTGCTCATGACTTCACCTCTTCCCCCATTACACAAAATGCCACTGTTAGGTTTAATATTAGGTAAGATGTACTCCTTAATTTGGAACCAGGTGCTAGATTTTCTGAAAATGAATGTAGGAGGAGGAGTCAAGATGGCGGAGGAGTAGCAGGCTGAGATGACATTAGGTAGCAGGAGATGAGCTAGTTTATCAAACCATTCCAAACACCTACAAATCCAACAGGAGATCAAAGAGAAGAAGAGCAGCAATTCTAGAAGCAGAAAGTCAACCACTTTCTGAAAGGCAGGACCTGTGGAGAAGTGAATCCAAAGCACAGGAAGATAGACCGTGGGGGGGAGGGGCCAGTTCCCAGCAAGCAGCTGAGCAATGGGGCACAAAATCAGAACTTTTAAAAGTCTGCTCCACTGAGGGACATCACTCCAGAGACTAAGTCAGGGTGAAGCCCACGCTGCAACAGCATGTTCTCAGGTCCTGCAGATCACAGAAGGATCGGGGGTGTCTGAGTGTCACAGAGTTTGCAGGTGTTAGAGCAGTGAAGCCAGCTACAGAGACAGAACTGAGGAGTGAGCTCATAACTCGGGCTTACCTTAAACTGTGATCCATGGCACAGTCAGGCCACTGCTCTTTGAGTGGGGACCCCACAAGATCCGGGGAGACCCCTGGAAGAGCACAGGGATCTTCTGGGTTCGGAGACTCCAGCCAGGGCTGTGTGCCAGAAACAGAGAAGCTTGGCCACAGGCTGGGTGAGCTCAGAACATGGCCAGAGGCCAGGGACACAGGAGTGATCGAGCGCTTTCCTCCGAGGGTGCACTGAGAAGTGGGGCCACAAGCTCTCAGCTGCTCTGGGCCAGAGATTGGAAGACAGCCATTTTCATTCCCATCCTCCAGAACTCTATGGAAAGCATTCAGGGAACAAAAGCTCCTGAAAGTGAACCCAAGTGGATTACTTAGCCCAGCCCCTGGTAAGGGCAGTGCAATTCTGCCTTGGGCAAAGACACTTAAGAATCACTACAACAGGCCCCTCCCCCAGAAGATCAGCAAGAAATCCAGCCAAGACCAAGTTCGCTTACCAAGGAGAACAGTGGAATTCTAGAGGAGGAGAAAGCAAAGCATGGAATTCATGGCTTTCTCCCCATGATTCTTTAGTCTTGAAAAGTTAATTAATTTTTTTAAATTTTCTTTTTTTCTTAAGCTAAATTTTTTTTAAATTTTACTCTTTCCTCTTTTACCATTTTTAACTAGTTTATCTTAACAATACCTTTCATAAAAAATATTTTTGAACCTTCAGTAATATAGTCATATTTTATCCTTCATTGTATCTAACTTGATTTTTTTTATACACATAAGGTTTTCTCTTCTTAAAAAAAATCTGGGATACAACTTCTTCTAGTAGATCAAAATATACCATAAATCTAGCACAGGACTTTGTTCTAGTCTCCAGCCTCAGCAAATTCTCTCCA
Source organism: Mellivora capensis (assembly GCA_004024625.1). Lineage (NCBI taxonomy): Eukaryota > Metazoa > Chordata > Mammalia > Carnivora > Mustelidae > Mellivora > Mellivora capensis. The sequence goes on from PISX010025215.1 coordinate 22,562, forward strand.
CTTTCTTTTTCTTTATACTTCCAACCAACTTATCTTAACCACTCCTATTTTAGAAATTTTTTTAAAAATTCATCTTTATAGTCATATTCCATCCCTTCATCATGTTTACCCTTATTTTGTGTATTTTGTGTGTGTGTGTGAGTGTGTGTGTATATATATATACACACACACATATATATATATGTATGTATATATGCATATACATATGTATTTTTTTTCATTCTATAAAATTTTGGAAGGTAGTTTGTTCTAAGAGACCAAAATACTCCCAAAATTAAGTGGGTGACTCTGTGACTCTGTTCTCTTCACCAGTCTAATATATATATTTTCCTTTTTTATATTTTTTCTTTTTTTTTTCCTGAACTTCTTTTTACCTCCTTTCTTTCCCCCATGATTTGGGGGTCTCTTCTGATTTGGGTAAAGCACATTTTCCTGGGGTCTTTGCCACCTTTTTAATATTTTACTCTCTCCTTCATATATTCTCATCTGGATAAAATGACAAGGCAGAAAAACTCACCACACACACACACCAAAAAAAAAAAAAAAAATAGAACAAGAGGCAGTACCAAAGGCTAGGGACCTAATCAATACAAACATTGGGAATATGTCAGATCTAGAATTCAGAATGATGATTCTCAAGGTGATAGGTAATAGAGAAACCCTGTCTGGAGAAAGCAAAGCCCTTTCTGGAGAGATAAAAGAACTAAAATCTAACCAAGCTGAAATCTAAAAGCTATTAATGATGTGAAATAAAAAATGGAGGCTCTTACTGCTATGAAAATGATGCAGAAGAGAGAATTAGTGATATAAAAGATCAAATGACAGAGAATAAGGAACCTGAGCAAAAGAGCAAGAAACAACTACTGGAACACGAGGGGAGAATTCGAGAGATAAGTGATACCATAAGATGAAATAATATTAGAATAATTGGGATTCCAGAAGAATAAGAAAGAGAGAGAGGAGCATAAGGTATATTGGAGAGAATTATTGTAGAGAATTTCCCTAATATGGCAAAGGGAACAAGCATCAAAATCAAAATCCAAGAGGCACAGAGAACCCCTCTCAAAATCAAAAACAATAGGTCCACACACTGTCATCTAATAGTAAAATTTACAAGTCTTAGTGAAAAAGAGAAAATCCTGAAGGCAGCCCAGGACAAGAAGTCTGTAACTTACAATGGAAAAATATTAGATTGGCAGAGGACTTATCCACAGAGACCTGGCAGGCCAGAAAGAACATGATATATTCAGAGCAATAAATGAGAAAATCATGCAGCCAAGAATACTATATCCAGCTAAGCTATCATTGAAAATAGGAGGAGAGAAAAAAGGCTTCCAGGACAAACAAAAACTAAAAGAATTTGTAAACACCAAACCAATTCTACAGAAAATATTGAAAGGAGAACTCTAAGCAAAGAGAGAGCCTAAAAGTAGTAGAGCAAAAAGGAACAGAGAGAATATACAGTAATAGTCACCTTACAGGCAATACAATGGCACTAAATTCATATCTCTCAGTAGTTACCCTGGATGTAAATGGGCTAAATGCCCCAATCAAAAGACACAGGGTATCAGAATGGATAAAAAAACAAAATCCTTCAATATGCTGTCTACAAGAAAGTCATTTTAGACCCAAAGTCACCTCCAGATTTAAAGTGTGGGGGGAATTCTCTTACACCATACACAAAGATAAACTTGAAATGGATAAAACACCTCAACATGAGACAGGAATCCATCAGAATCCTAGAGGAGAACATAGGCAGTAGCCTCTGCGATATCAGCCACAGCAATGTCTTTCAAGATATGTCTCCAGGGGGAGACAAGATGGCGGGGAACTAGGAGGAGGCGCCGGTTCAACCTGTCCCCTAAAGTGAGCTGAATACCTACCAAGGAACTCCGATCACCCATGAAATCAGCCTGAGATCAGAATTCTACACGTCTGGATCTCTACGGGGGCAGAAGACGCCAGTGGGCAGGTAAAGCGGAGTGGGAACGCAGGACTGGTATCGGAAGATAAACACAAGGGGGAGGGAGCCACCAGAGGAGACCCATTGGAAAGTAATACCCCAATACGAGAGTCTCCTGAATCTGGGGACCAGCATTAACTTGGAGTCTGGTTGAAAGCACTCAAAAAGAGCAAAGGATCGCTGAGGGAAATTGAGGGAATCAGGGCAGTTAGGGACAGGGGCAAAGTCCCTGGACTTGGCACAGCTAACCTGGCGCTGAGCCAGAGAGAGTGCAGCGGAGAAACCAGGTCTTGGTCCCTGAGCCTCCAGTGCTCCTGAGAACACCTGGGGTCCAGTGAGGGGCTGGGAGCATAGCCAGCTGGCAGAAAAACAGCCTTTTTGCACTCTTGCGGCGAGTGCCCCACCGCGCTATCAGAGCCTGAGACTCGAGCGCCCCACACTCTCCCCTGAGAGAGGTGTGCGCAGGCACCAGCCCGGCACTCTTGGTGTTCTCAGACCCAGAAAGACCAGGCACTCCCAGCCCTGGCCAGCAGGAAAATCTCAGTGCGCGATCACTGCTTGGAACCTCTCTGGCAGTCCGAAACTGCCCAGACAGCCGCTGCTGTTGTGGTTTTGGGTACAAAGCAGGAGTTCCTGTGTCCCCAGGGACCGCGACTCAGAACTTGCTCTGCCACCGGCCAAGGGGGAACTTATGTGCTCTGCGGCACCCAGAGGGGAGTAGACTGAGGCTTCTCTCTCAGAGGGAGGTCTGGGTGCAGTTTGCTTTCCTCTAAACCTCCAAGAACCCTCGGGAACTGCCAAGGGGAGAGAAAGCAAATGAACAGACATAAAAACCTCCAGAGAACAATAGCCTGAAGGGCTGGTTTCCTCAGAGCCCACACGCTTGAGGGGGGCAGGAGAACTTAACTCAGGAAACACTGCCTGAAAACCCAAACGGCAGGCCCCTCCCCCAGAAAGCCAACCAGGGAAAAAAAAACAACAACAAAACCGAGAAGAGAACAATCACTACTACTTCATAGATACAACGTTTAATTTTTAATTCATTCCCACTATTCTGGTTCATATTTTAATTTTTTTAAATCTTTCTTATTTTTGTATATAGATTTTTCTTAGCCAATTTACCATCACACTGAGATGTCCAGTACATCAAATTCCATACTAAGCTTTTAACCTGAACTTTTTTTTTATTTCATTTCTTTTCAGCGTAACAGAATTCATAGTTTTACACCATACCCAGTGCTCCATGCAATGCATGCCCTCCATAATACCCACCACCTGGCTCCCCCAACCTCCCACCCCCCACCCCTTCAAAACCCTCAGGTTGTTTTTCAGAGTCCATAGTCTCTCATGGTTCATCTCCCCCGCAATTTCCCTCAACTCCCTTCTCCTCTCCATCTCCCCATGCCCTCCGTGTTATTTCTTATGCTCTGCAAATAAGGGAAACCATATGATAATTGACTCTCTCTGCTTGACTTATTTCACTCTGCATAATCTCTTCCAGTCCCATCCATGTTGCTACAAAAGTTGGGTATTCATCCTTTGGATGAATTTGGTATCCTGATGGAGGCATAATACTCCATAGTGTATATGGACCACATCTTCTTTATCCATTCGTCCGTGGAAGGGCATCTTCGTTCTTTCCACAGTTTGGCGACCGTGGCCATTGCTGCTATAAACATTGGGGTACAGATGGCCCTTCTTTTCACCACATCTGTATCTTTGGGGTAAATACCCAGTAGTGCAATTGAAGGGTCATAGGGAAGCTCTATTTTTAACTTCTTGAGGAATCTCCACACTGTTCTCCAGAGTGGCTGCACCAACTTGCATTCCCACCAACAGTGTAAGAGGGTTCCCCTTTCTCCATGTCCTCTCCAACACACGTTGTTTCCTGTTTTGCTGATTTTGGCCATTCTAACTGGTGTGAGGTGGTATCTCAATGTGGTTTTAATTTGAATCTCCTTGATGGCTAGTGATGATGAACATTTTTTCATGTGTCTGATAGCCATTTGTATGTCTTCATTGGAGAAGTGTCTGTTCATATCTTCTGCCCATTTTTTGATATGATTATCTGTTTTGTGTGTGTTGAGTTTGAGAAGTT